>WAAG01072918.1:181223-232680 GCA_013390105.1 Tichodroma muraria
CACATCCATCCCGGGCCGCTCCCCGCGGGCTGCCGCGGCCGGCACGGCGCTGAGCCACGCCGGGGAGCTCCGGCAAGGGCCCCCCGCCGATGCCGCGGGTAACTTTCAGCAGGCGGCTGCAACTACGGCGCCCGGCATCCCCCGGCGGGCCGGCGAGCGGTGCCGGCCGGGAGCTGTAGTTCCGCACGGGCGGGGGAGCGCGCCTCGGCCGAGGGGAATTACGGAACCACCGGGGCTGGAAAAGACTTCTGAGAGCATCGAGCCCAGCCTGCGAGTGATCCCCATCTTCTCAGCCAGCCCAGAGCGCTGAGCGCCGCTTCCAGTCGTTCCCTGGACACCTCCAGGGATGGGGGCTCCTCCACCTCCCTGGGCAGCGCCTTCCAATGTTTAACAACCTTTTCCGTGATGCAGTTCTTCCTAATATCCAACCTGCACCTCCCCTGTGCTATCACTGGTTGTTCGGGAGCAGACCCCGACACACACCCTCCTGTCAGGAGTTGTGCAGAGCCAGAAGGGCCCCCCTGAACCTCCTTTTCTCCAGGCTGAGCCCCTGCCCAGCTCCCTCAGCTGCTTCTGGGGCTCCAGCCCCTTCTCCAGCTCCCTTCCCTTCCCCGGACACGCCCCAGCCCCTCCATGTCCTTTCTGAAGTGAAGGGCCCAGAACTGAACACACCACTGGAGGTGTGGTCTCACCAGTGCCCAGTCAGGGGGCTGGTCACTGTCCTGGTCCTGCTGCCACACCACGGCTGGGACAAGACAGGTGCCATTGGCCTCTTGCCCACCTGGCTCATGTTCAGCTGCTGTTGACCAGCACCCCCAGGCCTTTCCTTACAGACACTTTCCCGCTCCTCTGCCCCAGCCTGGAGTCTTCCATGGGGTTGGTGTGGCCAAAGGATTGAAGTTGTTTACTTTTTATTTCACCTGGCTCTTATTATCAGTCCCCTGAACCTACTACATCTGTTACCTTCATCACATCATGAGCTTTCTGCAACAGCTTTAATTCTAATCTTTCTTCCACAATGTTTGCAACAGGGACCATTCCTTGCCCCAGAAAAAAACCCAAAAAAACAAAACCCCAAAACCAGAAACCCAGAAACAACAGCAATAAAAATGTAAAAGCCAACCTGCCAAAGGAGTATTAGCAGGCAAAACTTAAAGAAAGGCCCTGGAAACTGTCACTGAAAGACTCAGCTGCTGGCCCTCAAGTGTTCAGCTCCTGTGGTCTCATGTTTATGTGTTTCATCCATTTTTATTTACAATTTATTTTTACTTAAAGCTGAGTATCTCTTTGGCCCTGCTGTGCCATGTTTCCTGTGTTGAACATGGAACAGTACACAAAACAATCCCTGTGGAAACAAAAGGACATTTTAGAGATGTGAGTTGGAAGCATCCAAAGTCAGGTGGAAAAATGCTTTTAAGCAGAGAGACATCTGTGTGTACAGAGCATTATTACTGCTTGCTGTATTTAATTACAGATAGCTTTGTTTTGTTGCTTTTGATGGAGAGAGGAAAAAGCCAGCAGAGGTAGTGGCCACACACCAACCTTCCACTGTAAACACCCAGAAAGGAGGGCTGGGGGAAAGTCTGTTATTGCTCCATGGGAGTCCAGCAGCACAGGGGCACAAGACTGACACAAAAATGGGCTGTGCTGTCACGAGGCCTCGTTTGCCAGAGCCAGACAAGGAGGATCTGTTACAAGACGTGGTGGAATGTTTGTTTTTGTAGTACTGGGTTTCCAAAATCCATGGTCTTTTTGTGGCTGACAAGCCCCCCTCCTTTCTCTGCCTCGTTCCTGCAGCTGTCGGAGGTCTGCACCCCTGCCTGGAAAACATGAGCACAGCACAGCAAAAATGTGCATCATTCATGTGCCATCAGACAATGCTTGGGAGAGTTACAGAGGAGAGGAAGAGGAGACTACAGTGCTGCAGCAATTTGCATTATTTCTATTTCCTTTGCAATAGTCATTTCAGCTTTAAACTGTAAAAAGTATATATTTCATAGCAGCTTTATCACATTTCAGCATTAATTGGGTTGTAATTCACACCCCCTCATGACCAGGTAAAATTTGGTAGTGTGTCTGTTCTAACCCATGCTTTCATTTTGTTTTGGTAATGTTTCATATACAAAAATTAACTAAAAAGCAGAATCTGCGTTGTGACCTGTTGCTTACCTCAGGGATTCCCTCCATGGTTCATCCTTAATGCTTTGTGCTGTGCAGAACCTCCTGGGAACACCACTGCTGGGGATTTCACTGGGAATCAAACCAGGCCATGGCTGCCCCACATCACTCGCTTTTCCTGCATCCCCCAGGAGGATCCACAAGCAGTTCAGCTGGAGCAGTGCCTCTCCTCAGAGCAGGGCTGTGACTGCTGCCACAACCCAAAGAGAGGCCAGGCTGAGGCTGGAGAAGCCGCAGGTTTGGTTTTGAGCCACCCCGTGCTCACATTTGGGCCCTGCAGCGAGCACAGGGCAGCCCACGTGGAAATCAGCTCCAGGCACTGGAGTTGCCTTGCTGGGCCTTCACTGACAGTACCTGCAGTTCTGCCACACACAAACCTCAGTGTCCAGCTGCAGTTTTGCCATGCTACTTTCACTGCTTTTAGGACCACAAACTGGAACAGAGGCACATTGCTATTCTGTTTGCCAGGGACTTCATTTTTACCTGTCTCAGTCTTCACAATCCCCCCTATACTGATGTTAAGTACATTAGTTGCCCACTATGAGGCAAGTTCTCTAGATGATAAGCAGCTGAACTTGCATTTTTCTTAACTGACTTGCACATTCAAAATTTCATCTTAATTTATTAAGAGAGGCATTGAAGTTTTAACATGACAGCACATCTGTGGCAAATTACTTCCTTACCACCCAAGTTCACTTTGATGATGACTGGGTGCTTATAGACAAACAAAATGAGATTTAAATATAATTACAGCAAATAGGAAAAATAGCTCAGATTCCAGATGCTAGAAGATACTTTAATGCAGACCATTCCAAAAATCTGAAATAAGGACAACATACAAACTGAGAGCACTTTAAATATGTTTATTCAGCAGCTCTTACAACGAACCTCCAAAAAACTGGAGTCCCCTCTGGTTTCTGAACCGTGTCAAGTGATGAAAATGCCTCTAGGATGGAAGCTGGACAGTGCACTCCTTTCTGAGATTTACGTCTAACAGGGATTAATCTCTTTGAAAAGGCAAAATATAAATATATACACTCTAAATTCACAACAACAGCTTCAACTCACTACGTTAATTCAAGTGGGGTAACAGTGGACAAACCCACATCATGTAAACTGCAGTCAGAAAAACCTCTGCTCTGTCCTGCTCCAAGGTCCCGTTCCGGTTTACATTCTGGGATCTGCCTCTGGCAGAGCTGGAAAACGGAAGCGCTGAAGTGTTGGATCTCAGGGGCTGTGCACAGGACCGGGGCGTGGGGCTCTGCTCTCTACACGTTGCTCAAGGCATCCACACCAGGGAGAACCTTACCTAGGGGCAGATAAAACACAACAGCAGGGTTAGAGAACCCTTCTGTGCTCAAACAACTTTGCAATGTTCAAAGAGATAGAATAAAAAGATAATATAAAAAGAGATGTAAAAAAGTAGAACAGGAATGATAGGTTGAAAATGGAAGAGTTTGGCTCCACATTGACCACCGTGGTTCCATGGGCTTGCTCCACAGAGTAAATCGACCCAGAGCACAGCTGCACTCAGATGTCAGTAGAGAGATTCCTAACACAGCCCAGCCATCAATCCTCAATTAACAGTAATGGCACGTTTCTGTCCAGGTCTCTGCTCAGGCCAGATCCAAACACCCAACATCCTTTTCCATTAAATTTGATGACAAACAGATTTTTGATTGGATTTAGAAGTTGCTGCATACTTTCCTAAATCCCTAGTGGCATGTAAAAAGAATTCTGGGGAGAGTGGTGGAAATTTTAAGAATTAAGAGAAAAAGCCTCCTACAAGTCTCAAGTCTTTAAATAATCAAACAGCCAGGTTGAGACATTTATGTGTCTCTTTCCTACTGACGGAATCAAAGAATATGGTCATCTTTGAGTACAAGGGCCTAGATGAATATAGTGTAACGTCTTCTAAAGCATTTTTTAGCTTTTCATCCTATTATAATAATGAACAGACACCACTCTGGTTTTACCTTTCCTCAGAAAAACAACCTTCTAATGCTCAAGCTGTGCAGCAGGACTGAATTTTAACACTGTTCACAACTCACCGTTTGCTGAGTTTTCAGGGATTTTTTCCCCTTTTTTTCATCTTCAGAAGCTTTTCTAATTAGCCAGACTTCCGTTTCATTTAAAAGATCACACACACAAACCCATATTTTGGGCCAAAACTTAGACAAGTTTGTGCTTTTGAATACACAGCGTTTCCTTCGAGCCATCTGCATTCTTTCCCTTCCCCATCACTCCCTAGGCAACAGGAACAAAAGCTCTGTCTCCCATCTCACTCGTGGAAACAGCAGCTGCAAGGCAGTTTACTGAAGTTTCTCCTCTCCAGAGGAGTTGACAGCACTGGATAATTTACACACACTGGGAAACGGCAAATTACCAGAGGAAATGAAAAGTCGTTTAGAGAACAATGGAACTCGTTACAAGAATCCCGTCAATCCTCACTATTTTGAATTCCAAGTACCCTCGTGCAGGTTGGTCAGTGAGCACTAGAGGGCTCCCCAAAACCGAGGGAATTCCAAACAGGCAGAGGAGAGAGACTTCTGGCAAGAATTCCAGACTGTTCTGATGAGGTTTCCCTAACAGAAACCGGGCATTTTAAACAGGCTGGTTGGCATGTCCTGAGGTATCAGTGACAAAATCCAGCCCACTCTTGTTTTCTATCCCAGCTTTTTTTGGAGAGGCACACTGTGCATTTTGCAGGAATATTCCAGTTTCTTTGCTCTCCTCCTCTGGGAGGGCTACAGAACAGCAGCTAGAGGAGCATGTGGCTCCAAAGCAACATGTAACTAACCCCACATGGTGGCACAGAAAAGACATTCCTGTTGTGCTTTCTTGACTATCAACACATGGTAAAGCACCCAGCACTCCACATTTTCTCAAACAAAAGAAGATAAAAGAGGATTTACCCTCTAGAAGTTCCAGGCTGGCACCACCTCCTGTGCTGACATGGCTGACTTTATCCTCAGTGTTCCACTTGGCACAGCAAGTAGCTGTATCTCCACCACCTATAGCACAAACAGAATCCATGAGACACACAAGAAATTCAGATTTTGTCCAACTGAAGGCGCAAGCTGAAGGACAGAGGAGAATGTGAGGAAAATAATTTGACCAATACTTTAATCACGGTGCTGGCCATCACAAGCTTCCTCCATGCATTTAGAAAAAGAACAAACACAACTACTTACCAATAATGGTGATGCAGCCTTTTCCAGTTACTTCTACCACTTTGTCCATCAGGGCTTTGGTTCCTTTGGCAAACTTGTCCCACTCAAAGACCCCAACTGGACCATTCCACACAATTTGCTTGGCCCTTCCCACAACTTCAACAAACTTCTTCACACTCTCAGGGCCGCAGTCCAGGCCCTAAGGGAAGTGAGAGAAGGCACTCACTGCTGGCCCTCAGCTCAAATCATGCATGCCCAGCTAGAAGCTTCCCCCTCACCCCAGAGGTGAAACAAGAGTTTCTCTGTATGCAGGGACAGATTTGCCAGCAGCTGCTGCAGGAGGGTGGAGTCTGGGGTGGTATTTATCTTCCTAACACCAGTAAGTCAATTTTAAATCAATGTCAGATTCTTGAAGCCTTAATTAAAAAACTTTGCCAACCCTACTTAAATTTCAGTCAAATAAAAGGGATTTCTGCTGCATTCAGATCTGCAAATCGGGAAAGGAATTCTGCTGTTTTAATCCAAATCTCACGGAAGCTACTTCAGACTTAAAAATTCAGAACAAACAACAGGGTTTCAATTTCACTAAACCAACAAACTCTACACAGCTTGACTGCCCTCAGAAACATTTGCCAAGGCTCACAATTACTCTTTCTACTCCTTTAAGAGGTGTCCTACCCACCCTATTCCTTACTGCTCCTCCTGTTAGTCCCTTTCCCATTCAAACCTACCATCCAGCCAGCAGGAATGCCTGAAGCCACTGTGGCCTCCCCAGTCTGTGCATTCTCATCAAATTTGTCAGCAGTGATGAAGTCGACAGGCAGAGTGATCTTCACACCATTCTTCTCTGCCTTGGCCATGAGGTCCTTGACAATTTTTGATCCCTCTTCATCAAAGAGAGAGTTACCAATCTAAAGGAAACATTTGGGAAAACAGAGGTGTTTGTTTAGCTCTTGGTCATGACAGAAGACAGTATCAGTCAGCACCCAAACTGCTCAGACAGCAGTTCTGGAAAGATTGTTTTCTTAAAGCACATGGAACGACATAGCAGCAATCTGAGTTTTGCAAAGGGATTGTCCAGTCATTTCTCAGTGCTCCCTATTCTTGCAGAGAGCCAAGACAGCCAGTGCTTAATCCCATGTAAGGGGTATTCAGACCACCTTCTTCACTAGGAGCAGACACGGAATTGTTCTCCTCGTACCTCCATGTTGTTGAGCACTTTGAGGAAGGTGAACGCCATTCCACCACCAATGATCATCTCATTGACCTTATCCAGCATGTTATTGATCAGCTGAATCTTATCCTGAACTTTGGCTCTGGTAAGAGAGAAAAAGAAAAAGAATTAATAATGAATATTGTGACTATGGTATATCACAGCTGTTCTAGAGAATGATCCAACAAAAGAATTGCTGGGAAGGGGCAAAAAGAGAATTTCACAAGTTAGCAGGCCAGCATTAAAATTCAGCTTACTAGAGCATTATTCAGCCCTCCATTTCTTCTTTTCTATTTAAATATAAATCTCATTTGGCCCTTTAGAGCCAGATTTCCCCTGACTGCCCAGCTAAGTTAATTCACCTGATGAAATGCAGCTCAGAGAGCTGCAGTGTTGGACTGGGGACACACATGATGAAAACCGTCTGCGATTAAATATTTCTGCACAGGAACAGTCACTTGGTTGTGCACCTTCCAGTCCCTTTGCACATGAGGTACTGGGGCAGGGCAGAGCCCATGCAGCCCCAGCAGGGCCCCGTTGCATAATGAGAGGTCGTGTCAGTTTACAGAGTGCTGAGCCTGAGCACTCCTGTACCCTGAACTGGGGGGAAAGGTCACGGACAATGTCTGGGCCATCATGTGGCTCTAACTGCTCTCCTGGCTCATCTGGGCAAAAAAACTGCTGGGGACTGTCTCAATTGGGGGAACTCAAGAGTTCAGGAGAGACAATGAGCAGCAAGATTGTATCATCACAGGAGCAGATGTATCAGTTAGCTCCTCTCCGATCCACATCGCAGGAGGCAGCTACAAAGCTGAACTGCAGGTACACTTGAAAGCATTTGCTTAAACCAAGCCAAAACAACATGTTATTTGTTAGGGGAGCTAGAGAAGTACAGTCACAATGTTCTTGAGTCTTACCCTCCAAGAATTGCCAAGAAGGGTCTCTCTGGACTCTCTAGGGCCTTGGCAAAATAATCCAGTTCTTTCTTCATCAGGAAGCCAGCAGCCTTCTGAGGCAGATTGACACCAACCATGGAGCTGCAGAATTAAAAAGTGAGGAAAAAGTGAGGAAAGGAAAAACTTACATGTAGAAACACCCCCATGTCTCACAGTATTACAAATCCAACCCTTTAGTCAGCTGCAGCAATGAGAACAGCTACCACGTGCATGAAAACACACAGGGGCTTTGTTTTCCTAGTTTGATAAGACAGCTGTACACACTTAATTTCTGACATTGGTTTTGCACAGAAATATTGATTTGCAAGACATTTATCATTTCAACTAGTGATCCAAGACATTGGAGGACAAATAAGAATAGCCAAGAATAGGGATTTCTTCTTCCAAGAGTACCACTGCAGCCTGCAAGTACACATCTAAACACACTCCATGAAAATAATCACTCTGTGGTGATTAATCTTTTGGAGAAGAGAGCTGTTATGATTGCAGGACAATTTATACAAGCCTTAAGCAAGTAATTTTTAGATCGTCAAAGCCTAAAAAAAGTCAATGCAAGTCTTAAGATCTTGTTTCAGCTTTCTCCTGTACCCAGTGACAAAACTGAAAAAGCACACACTGATGACAACTACCTCCACAAGTAAATCCACTACTGAGGAACAAACACAGCACAGTGACAGTGGGATAAGCCCAAAAGGAAGTTAGAACTCATTGGGGGCAATATTTGATGTGTTTCCACAGCAGATACTATTCTGCAGTTCTGTCTGTGTAAGGGAAGCAGGTACCCACCTGTGAGCTCGGTGCGCAGTGCCGAAAGCATCGTTGACATAGACATCTCCCAGTTTGGAAAGAGAGGCTCTGAAAGCCTCCACTTTTGCAGGCTCAGCCTTGATCTAAAAAGAGAAAGAAGGACAAGTTTGTACCCTGAGACTTTGAATCTAAGCTCAAAGTCAGTTAATTGACTCATAAACCCAAAGCAAAGGTCAGTCGGTAGAACTCATCAGTTCATCCAGTGGGTCACTCTCTTCATTTGCTTTTTCCCAGTCCAGCAGGAGCAACAAAAAAGTTAAAATGGTTTAAATTCCACTTTAAACTCCCCTAGACTGCTATTGCTGAAGACTGTTCCCACTTCTGAACTGCAGCAGCACAAATCTTTCAGTCTCTCCCCAACAGATTTCCAGTGTTGTGTGGTGAACACGGGTAGCACAGGGTGTGGAGAGACAAGGCAATGCTGAGATCAGGCTAAACAAATTCATGCTCACTCACTGAACAAAGCAAGCACAGTCTCCAAGAGACACAGGTAAAACGTTGAGCTCCTGAAGGACTGATTTAGCAACTGTATTGAGGATTACCTGATGAACAGTCTGATAAAAGGCCTGCACACTACAGTGAAAGCAGCCAATGCTGGAAACGCAGAGGTAAGTGTAGTATGTAGTGAGTAAGAAGAGGTGTTATTTCTGTAAAAAGACTCCTCCAAGCATCCTACCAAATCCTCATGGGATGGCTTATGCAGTTCAGCTTTGCCTCCCACCATGAGGAGACAGCAGAGCTCACTAGGGCAGCAGGTGACTGCTCAGAGGTAGCTGACAGCCACTCTCTGTAGAGGAACAGCCCAGACTGGAGTCAGGCCAGCCCCTCTCCACGGGCTTTCCTGCTTGGCCAGCTCATCGCCCCATGGGAGGCCTCTGCCAGCACCCAGATGTGACACCACAGGGACAATGGCAGGAAGGCACGCCAAGAGATGGCAGCAGGGTTCAGCATGGCTTCGGGGGCCCTTATTAGCAGAGCCTGAGCAGGAGACAAGTCCAAGGGACCACACAGATTCTAAAACAATGCTGGCAACGGCTCCTTCACTCAGCAAACTGCCTGGCTGTACAGAGACTCAGTGCTCCAGTTAGAACCAGCACCATCTGTGAGCAGAACAGAAGAGGCTCTGACAGAAGGAACCACTACCACTGTATCTGCTTTGGAAAAACACAGTTTAAGCACCAGTCAGCAACCTGCAGTCCTGTATTGCATCACTGTTTCCACAGCACTGATTTTCACCTTTGCCAGGAGAGGCAGCTCAGTTACTGGCACCTCCCCTGTTGTGCTCAGTGCAGAGTGTGCTTCCATCTGCACACACTCAGCTAAATCACTTGGGAATTACAAAAACACACAAAACCAAAGGATTGATTCCCAGAGAAAATTAAATTCTTGCCCCACTCTTTTCCCTGCTACTATACTTGCAGTGGCACACAGTTCTACCAGTGAATAATTCCAGATTTGCTCAATTTCCCCCTGCCATCTGCACTGGCTCACCAACTCTCTGCTGTGTTCCTAAGCTGCAGGAGTCCTGTGTCAGGACTTCCATAAAGGGCACCACTCCATGTCAGCATTCCCTCCAAGCACTGGATGTGAACAGAGCCAAGGCCTCTGTAGAGCCAGTGGGGTCACCATCGCTAAGAAAAGCAGCTGTCTGGAGCAAGCACTCTGCTGACCTTCAACAAAATGTCAGAGGTGCAAGGCAGCCTGGTTCTAGGGAACTACTCTGAAGAGCAGACAGGCTTACAAGAAGGCTTGATAAATCCTGTTCTGCAGAAATTTTAGCCATATAACCCAAAAAAGAAGCATCATTCTTATGGGCCTGGTGGCAACAAACTGTCTTCAAATTGGTTTGCATTTTAGACATCCAAAACTGAAGCCTAACAAGAAGTTTCTTGCACAGTTCTATTTTGCTTCCTTCTCCTTGTTCGACAGAATCATCTAAAGCCTTTCACCTGAGCTGTTTCGTCTTGGAAATTCACTGTATTCCACTCAAAACTTCTGCACAACAGTGGGACACACTGAACTAAAGATTTCTGACATCCTGTTAAGAGCAGGCTCACAATCAGTGCACAAAGAGGCTGCTGGCTCCTCGTCAATCTGCAGCAAAGAACAGATAAGATCAGAGCAGGCACACATGAAAGCCAGACTTGAAGTTTCACCTTGTTCCCTGAAGCATCCTTGCCTTTCCCTTCCTCTTCAACGTGGAATCGGAGGTTCTCTAGCAGGATGACTGAGCCAGCAGCAGGATTAGCACAGGCCTTCTCCACCTCAGGACCAACACAATCCTTCAGGAACAAGACCTCCCTGCAAACACAAGACACACACTGTAACTTCACCAGTCACTTCCTGGTGGGAAGAAAAACATCCAAGTTGCCTGGCAGGGAGGGCCTGATGCACACCAGGCTGCTTTTCCACTTTACCTGCCCAGGAGTGCCTTCAGCTCCACAGCTACTGGGGCCAAGGAAAACTTGTCAGGCATGGGGACACCATCCGGGCGACCCAGGTGACTCATGAGAACCACAGACTTGGCCCCATGGTCCAAGCAGTGCTTGATGGTAGGAACAGCTGCCTTGATTCTGGAACAGCAGAGATGAACAAATTAATAAGGACTCAATTAAGAGTTTACCAGGCAAGCAGATTAGTACCACTTACACATGAACCCTGGGAGCTGTCCCTCAAAAATGACAAAAGAAACAGAGCAAAAGAGCTGGACAGAACAATTCCTTAAGAAAGCATCAATAAAATTCTCCATCCCAGCCCATTTTCATACATTTCACTGTTATCTTCCAAGCAATGTACGACATAGAATCAAAGTACATTTTGTAATCTAAATTCTGCTGATTGGTCAGCTAAGAAATGCCAGACACACCTGAACACTACCAGGCTTCCTGGGTTGCTCTGGGGTCCTGCACCAGTACAGAAATGATGAGCAATGAGAACATTGTGGTGAACAAAACCAGCACCTGCCTGCAAGTGGCAGACAAGCAGGGCAAGACATCTGGCATCACTGTTTTAAACCTTAGGGTTTTGTGTGCTGCACTGTAACAATTATTCTGACAAAGACAACAGCCCCGGGGTAAGCAGGAGGCACAGAGACTCCTGGATAGTAATAAACAGAGACAACTTCCATACACAGCCTAAGGGATGTGGCTGTGAAATGGTCATGGCCAACTTAGGAAGTTTAGGATCTCTAAAATAAGAGATTTTTTTTTCCATATGCTTTCCACAGCAGCTACAGTGAGTATCAGCCTTGTTGCTAAGTGTAGTTTGCTAACAACTGCAGGGGGTTTAATTAAAAATTGCTCGACTTTCTCTGACACCTTTGATATTCTGGTATGAGCAACAAGAGCTTAATCATGGTAATGCTCCAGGTACTGGGGTGAAGTCAGAGACACTGCAGACTTCGGGGCCTCTATTCGGGATGGGAATTACAGCTCACCTCTGATTGTTGGTTATTTTGTGATCCTTCATTGGAACATTGAAGTCAACCCTAAAAAAAAATTAAATAAATCAGAAGTCAAATTCAATATACAACAAATATATTTTATTACTTATTTGTTTTATTTAATTTTAAATATTCAACAAATGAGTGAGGGAACCTGCCAGTAAAGGTGACTAGAAAAGCAGTGTTACAATTAGAGTCAGATGTTCACTTCTGCCCTGTTGACAAGTTCCATTCTGAAATCAATGCGTTATCAGCCATTTCTGCTTGTGATAACACCACAAATGGAGAACAACCACTGCTTGAGTAACTCAGGAAAAGCTGGGCCACCCACACATCTTAACGCTCAGGACCAGAGCAGCAATAATGCTGAGCAGGAAATAACTCCAGACAGAACTTTTTATTTTTAGCTAATATGATTTCAGATCCCCAACAAGGAATATCCAAAGGAAAGAGAATGACCAACCACTAGTGACCTTCTGCTCTCTAATGAGGTTTCTGAAATAGCTGGCTGGACTACTGTGGCCAGCAGGCAGTTCAAGGAAACTTTAATTTCTGTCCTCTGCAGCTCTAATCTCCCTGCAGCGAGCGCTGCGGCTTATCACATTCTCCCTGGAAGACCTGACTTGGATCCCGAGGTAACTTCCTGACTTGTGCGGCTGAAGGGCTGGCAGGGAGGAGTTTCACCAGCCCGGTCTCCTGGCATCCCTTGTGCCCATGTGCAGGAAGCCGCGTTGCGTAACCGCGGAGGCAGAAATTGCTCACAGAGCTACCAGAGGGAACACCCATGGCTGGAACAGCGAATGGCAGAGAGCAGAGCCTGCATCCTTCATCGTTCTACACATTAAAGAACATCCGAGTTCAGCAAGCTACGTGAATGAATCCCCCTGCAGCCCACTCAGCACGTGAAACAAATGGGAAGAAGGACAAAGGCTGCCAGCAAAACAGGAGTAGCTGAGCATACGAAATTGACCCGGCAGCCCCCACAGCACAGTGGTTGAGTTCTAGAAGGGGCAAAGAAAAGCACCATTATCGGACCATTATCCTAAAAGGAGACAACAAAAGAACAGTTTGCTTTACAGCGCCATCAAAACTACAAAAGAAAGGTCCAGCTCAGCCTTCTTCCCCCCTGCAGACTATTGAAATCTGAGCTCCCCCTGAGCCCTCTTCTCCTCCCCATTCTCAACTTTTCCTGAAGCTTCGGCATTAGGACCGGAAGCTAAGCAGGATGTGAGCACGACAAAATTACGATGAACATGTGGAGAAAAAGAAGAGGTATCGATTTTAGTACTACTGAGAGCACGTGGTGACTCCTTTCAGAGAGCTGAGATGCAGGCAGGAGACACGGAGCCTGGCAGCTCACCTTCTATGTTTGGGTAGCCCCTGACAGAACAACAAAATTAATTATTTAGCATTAATTAACGGAGATTTTGAGCCGGCAAACCCAGCCCATCGCCTGCCAACGCACAGCTCCTCTCTGTAACATGACTCAGAAATGGAAAAAAACCAGTCAGATGGCCAAAAAAATAGTCAGGTACAGACTTCTACAGAGAGAGAAAGATCTTTTGTTCTGTCAGACTTACAAAGTGCATAGAAATCCTGAGCAAGCTTCTTCAGTACTTGCTACACGGGTCGGTTTCTGATAATTAAATTAGGGAACTAGTTCAAAACAAGGTTGAAGAGATAAGGGGTAAAAAGAGCAAGTTGTCTGTCAGACTGCAAATAAGAGGAGCTATACTTTTGCTCTCCCTGCCTACTCACAGAGCAGATAACACACACGTAAGTAGCCACGTTATAGTGACCTTGAGCAAACTATCCCATAATGAAAGTATTTCGAGCAGGACATATCACGATGTACCTTGGTGCCCTTATCTCCCAGGATTTGGCAGCAATTTTAACATTAAGCTTTCATGCACTGATGCTTTATAAATAAGCTATGAATGCCTATTTTAGGGTTTCAGGCCAGGATGTGCTGAAAACCTGCGGTGACGCCCCATCCCTGGAAGTGACCAAGACCAGGCTAGAAGAGGTTTGGAGCAAACTGGTCCAGCAAAAGGTGTTCGTGCCCTTGGCATGGGGGCGGAAAGAGATCAGCTTTAAGGTTCCTCCCAACCCAGGCCATTCTGTGATTCTGTGATTCGATTCCTGCTGCGAAATGCTGAATTATTACTGGTATTTGGATAGCTGGGCAGAGCCGTATCATCACTTTTTTAATGCAATGCTTTTTGAATTTGCATTAAGGAAAAAAAATACCTGGGAAACAAGCATTTTTTGGGGGTAGTTCTCTTGAATAAAAGCACGGCAGGCTGGCTGGATTACCCCTCAGGCCGCCTGGGGCCGACACAAGTGCGAGCGGGGCGATCCAGGGCGGCAGAGCCGGGCCGGGATTTACACGCTGCCCGGCCGCCACGTCCCCCGCAGGGATGATGATGCAGGAGCCTCTCCAACACCCAGCGAGCGAAAAAAATTGAAACTAAAACCGCACAAATCGACACGTGCCGGGCTCGGGCAAGGTACTGCTGCCGGGGGACACCGGCCCGGCCCCCAGCGTCGAGGATGGAGCAGGGCGGCCCTCAGGGGACGCACATTCCCCCCACAACGCCTCACCTCATGACGACGCGCTTGCCCTTCACGTCCACCTTGTCCAGGGTGAGTTTGTTGGAGAGAGACATGTTTGCTGCCAACCGGAACCGCTCGAACCCGCTCCGCTTCGCCGCCTCCGCGTTCTGCCGCAGCGACGCCCGCGCCGCCACCACCCAGAGCGCCTCGCCCCGCCCCTCCCGTCAGCGATTGGCCCGTGCTGTTACTGCTGCGTTTCTATTGGTCGAGTCCCCTGTCCGTCAGCAAACGTCCCGCCTCTCGGGGGCGGGGCCGCGGCGCCGGCCCCGGTCACGTCCCACACGCAGCCGCCGCTCCCTGAGGGCATTGGGAGTGCGCGGGGTCCTGTTCATGGGCACCGAGTTAACGGTTCCCTCCTTATCTGAGGGAAAATCACCCATAAATGGTGTCTAAACGTGTGTCAGCTGGTGGGGATCCTTCGGGTGAAGGGCAGGCGCTTCACGGCTGAGCCATAGACCTGAGGCAGGCCAAGCATCGACCGTAAAGGATGAGACAAAACCCGAGATATTTTTAAGTGACCTACATAAATACTTCTCAAGACAACTGGGGACAAAACAACTGTTTGAAGGGCTACATCTTACAGCAGCATGATTTAATAGAATCACGGAATGCTTTGGGTTGAGAGGGGCCTTAAATGTAATTCCGTTCCACCCCCTGCCATGGCAGGGACACCTTCCACTGTTCCAGGCTGCTCCAAGCCCTGTCCAGCCTGGCCTTGGGCACTTCCAGGGATCCAGGGGCAGCCACAGCTGCTCTGGGCACCCTGGGCCAGGGCCTCACCACTCACACCTGGAAGAATTTTTTCCTAGTACCTAGTCTCAACCTACTCTCTTTCACTTTGAATCCACTCCCTCTTGTCCTGTCTCCAGGCTCTTGTAAATAGTATTTCTCCCTCTTTCTAGTAGGTTCCCTTCAGGTACTCGAAGGCCACAAAGCCTTCTTTTTTCCAGGCTAAACAACCTCTGTTCTCCCAGCATTTCCTCAGAGGAGTAATATTCCATCCCTCTGATCATCTTGGTGCCTCCTCTGGACTTGCTCCATGTCCTTCCTGTGCAGGGGACCCCAGAGCTGCAGGCAATCCTAACCGTGCCCTCTGTCAGGTCAAAGCCATTCCCTGTTGTCCTGTCACTCCATGCCCTCGCAGCAGGTTGGTGGGTGCAGTCAAAAGTCACCTGCCCCAACATACGTGCAGCCTCTAACGCAGCGCAGGGGGCTGTGCGTTGGGCAACAATAGCACAGTGCAACGCACTGGACTGGGTGAAAAAGGAGCTCATGGTCTTTTGTCTTCTGCCCATAGGATAGGCCTTTCTGTTGCTGACAGGGTGATTTATTTGCCACGCTCACAAAAATGTACAGACACCGCTGAGAAAGTGGTGATGACAAAATCGGTTCTCTGCTGACAGGATGGGGCTGGAGAGAGTCCAGAGAAGGGCGACAGAGCTGGGTGAGGGTCTGGAGAGCCAGTCCTGTGAGAAGCAACTGAGGGAGCTGGGAAAGGGGCTCAGCCTGGAGAAAAGGAGGCCCAGGTGGGACCTTCTGGTTCTGCACAACTCCTGCCAGGAGGGAGCAGCCAGGTGGGGATCAGGCTCTGCTGCCAGGGAACAGGGACAGGACCAGAGGAAATGGCCTCAAGCTGTGCCATGGGAGGGTCAGGCTGCACATCAGGAAGAATTTCTCATGGAAAAAGTTGTTAAATATTGCAGTGGGCTGCCTAGGGAGGTGTAGAGTCACCGTCCCTGAAGATGTTCAAGGAAGGACTGGATGTGGCACTCAGTGCTCTTGGTCTCGTTGACAAGGCAGTGATCAGTCAAAGATCAGATCCAATGATCTCAGAGGTCTTTTCCAACCTAAGTGATTCTCTGATTCAAATGAGCATGCACTGACAAGAAATGAAACACCAAGGTACCTAGAGAGCCAGACTAATGCACTGCTCACACGTGGGTGGAAACACCCAGCCTGAGGCAGAAGGGTGAGAGTCTCCTGCTGAAAGTCTTGTCAGAAAGCTCAGGAAGCCTGGATGGGCCTCCAAGACATGTTAAAGGTGCCGGTCCCAACAGCAATAAACCCTGAAATACACAAGTGGGAACAAACTGTCAAGTGACATGAAATCTCCTGTGAGGTAGTCACCAAGTAGGATGGAAGAGACCAGGAAAAATCCCTTTAGTTTGTCAATGTGTGCCACTGTAGTTTATCTTATATTGCTGTAAATCTACAATCAAGGTTCAAATTAAATTCGGTCCAGTAATAGTCTCAATGCTGATTGCAGAGTAAATCTGGGGATACCCAGGGGTCTCTCCTGTGATGTAGCAAATCAGCCCCAACCTTGCAGTCACCAGGTGGGTCCTTGTAACCCAGAGCCCCTGGACAGTGCTCACAGTGTCCCCTGTGGGCAGGGACATCTGGAAGTGTCAGTGTGAATCCAGCCTTCACCAAAGCCTGAGAGTCAAATCCTGAACTGGTCCTGAATTCAGCCTCCCCTCAGGAGCTGGGATCGCCTGCTCAAAGCGCAGCTGGCCAGAGCCACTTCCACCTGCCAAGCCAGAAGCAAGAGTGCCAGCAGGTGAACAAACCTCAGAGGGGCTCTGGTGAGGAGATAAGGATGGGGTTCTTCGGATCCACAGGAGCTGTAACTATTTAACTGTTCTGAAATTAATCCCTTTCCTTCTTCCTGTACTACTTCATGCTGTGCTGCTTTCTCTGGAAGGCAAAGGTTAAATTCCTCGATGCTGACTCAGAAAGGAAAGCTCTTCCCAGCTGCAGCCCACAACCCAGCCCTTGCAGCACCTCCTGCTTTCCCTGGGAAACTGGTTCATTCATTAGGACAAGGCTTTAATTTCAAAAGCTCACCTCCTAGGTGTAAAAAAGTGTGGAGCAGGAATGCCACAGTGTGTGGTGGCACAAACACAGCAACCTGAGCACCCACAATGATTTAGGACAGCAGGACACTGCTGAATCCCCAAGCAGACAAGACATTCAGCAATAAAGGACTAAGCAAGCCATAAATAAAAAATGACCAAGAGTACCCAATCGGACCAACTCTACTATATCCCACAGGTCAGGAGAGCATTGGATAAGATGTCTGGAGCAATCTTGGTGCACTTGTAAAGATCATTGTTCTGGCAGAAGTGCAGCCATAGCTCATTCAGTGTTGTGTGGTTTTATCCTTGTTTGCTTTTTCCCCATTTTTTTTTTGCGTGAAGAATACGAGGGAGAGGAATAGGGAGGATGTCACATGAGAACTTGAGGTGCCAGGACACAATTACAGATGGGAAATGGCCCAGGCACGAGAATTTGTGTCTTATAAAAGGAGTTACAAAGATAGGGGAAGAAATACAGACACACTTTCAAAGCTCACTTCCACACTTGAATCACCTCTCTGTCCTTCCCTCCTGTTGTGAAATATTTAGACTATACTGCAAATATTTAAAGAAAAAAAGCCCATGCAAACAGTTCAACCCCTGCACTCTTAAATTAACCAGTGCAGCAAAGCCAGGAGGGCAAAGGGCTGGTAATGACAAACCCAAGGAGCTGGGGTTAGACCTCTGACCATCCTGGGAAGTCATTCCAAGGAATATGAAGCAGCAGCTGTACTTTAGACTGGCACAGCTCTCTCCTGCATGATCCTGCTTCATTTATCCAACAGGAACAGGACTGTGCAAGTTTAGGCAGACCACAACCTTTGGGGCATTGGGGTGTGTCTGTGAGACCAGGAATCTGCATCTCCATCTGCCTCGTGTGACCCAGGCTGCAGAAACTTCCTGCTTTAAGAACCACCTGCTGCAGTTTAAGCCTCCCCTTAAAAACAGGCTGCAGCACAAGGTCTGAGTGCTCTGTTCTCCATGCTGTGGGAGATGGTCAATGTGCAAGCACAGGGATTGTGGAGGAAAGATAAAAGAGCATCCAATCTGGAACTGTGGGAAAAGCTGCCTGAAAAACAGGCACAGTGCTAAGAGAATAAAGCAGACAGCTCCTGGCTGCTCCCCCACCTGGCCAATGCCTCCACAATCTCATTCCCAGCAACTGCAGGGACAAAGGGCTTCGGGTTGTCCATGCACGAAATCGAATGAGGAGTTAATTAAAAAATGCTGAAGATTCCTCTGTGTCTCTTTTTCCTGCACCCGAGAGCGCGCGCGTGTGTGTGTGTGTGTACAGCTCTCCAATTCTCCTTAAAAAATTTATTTTAGAGGTGTGTTTAATGGGATACAGACAACCCAATCCTACCTGGTCAGCAGTTTTCCTTCATGACCAAGCAGACATGGTACAAATTCACAGCTACTACTTAAATTGTCCAGTCAACTGGAATAAAACCCTCCCATTGCCCATAGCACAGCTCTGCTATCGAGGCAGATGCTGAATTTGGAATCAGACTCTGACCTTAAGGGCTTGTCATACTGCTCTGCAGAGATGTGGTCTAAAAATGTTACTTAACAAGGAGAAAAAAAAATAAGGAGCATCTTAAAAGATGATGTAGCCACCCCGAACTGAAAGCATCTAGGGAGTGGCTGAAAAATCCATGCAGGTAAAATGGAAAATGGATTCCATCAAGCCTGCAAAGGTGATGTTTGAGGCAGCAGCTGCAGAGGCTCCAACGTTAACCCCGGCTGTGGCAGGCTGCAGGAACACAGCATTGCTCTGTCTCTCTAGTGCCAAAGACAGTAAGTTTTAAATTAACATGAATCCTACCATTATCTACAGTATCATTTTCTATCAGAGCCCTTAAAGGTGGTGTTTGTTCCACTGATTTTTACAATGTAGAATGAACCTCAATTTGATCACATAATTTACCCATTTTTCCCTTAGAACACGGTGCTGTGGAATGTGAGAGCTCTGCACCAAGGGAGGTGAGGGTGTTCTACTAAACTGAGCTCAAGATAAACTGAAATCAGGGGCTTGTAACAGAATTTATTCTGGGACAACTCATGTTTTTGATTGTTCATTGACTTGTCAGATTTCAGGAGAGACATTTTAAAACTCCAGGAAAGTCTTAACAATTTTTAATTCTGTATTAAAGTTGGTGTTTCTTCAATCACAATGAAGGGCGTTGGCCAGACAAATGCAGATTTTTGTATCACAACTTAGTCCATAGGATTTGGGGCCTCCTGGCTACTTAATGAGGTTTTGGTCTGGCTTTTTATTTATTTATTTTTAATTCAGTCAGAGCTAAACCAAAACAATTCCATTTGAAACAAGAAGGTTCACACACTGCTTTAACCCCAAAATAACTCAAAGCCTAAATTAAACAGTCACAAATATTTCGGCTACTGTTTTGGTGCAACAAACCTGCACTTTCCAAACCACAAGTGCTAAAACTATAGGTTTCCACACCTGATGGGGCATACTAGGCCTGAGACAGTCTAAGAGGATGAAATTACAGGGTTGTATCTTAAGGAAAAGCAAAGTTCTTCATCCTAGAAACACGTGGATACAACTTGAACCTGGCTGTGATCAGTAACACCCAGTGATAGAACAAGGGTCAGCAGGCACAAACCAAAATATGGGAAATTTCATCCTAACACAAGACACCCGTGAGGGTGAGTGACCCTTGAACAGCCTGCCCAGAGGGTGTGGAGATGTTAAACCTCAGTCCTGGGGGAGCAGCTCTGGCTCTGCTGGGACAAGTTGTGACTGTGTGACCCCCAGCAGCCTCTGCTCTTCCCCCATTCGCTAACACAGGGATGCTCCTACACGAGGTTATTCCACAATTTCCCAACTTTCACCAGCTCCACAGGCTCAGTGTTTGCTCAAGGCTGTGTTTAGCAGAGCTGGAACTACACCTCACCCCCCATCCCTGGCTTTTTGCTGAGACAGCTACAAATATTTAAAAGAGATGAAAGAACATGCTTTAGAACAGCCTTCGGATGCTACATTTTTATTACAGAGCTTATAATTGCCTTTAGAATGATGGAGGCACACTCTTAAAAGAATAGGAAACGTGAGACAACATGTTTTGAGATGCAAAGAATTGTAACAGCCCTACCTTAACATTCCAACCAGCATTCACTTCTCCATTCTTCATCCCTAGAACTGAATTCTTCATCCCTAGAACTGAGTAACAAAAATTCTCCAGTTTAAAACATTCTGTTGGAAGTTCTAAGCAAAAAAAAAGAGCACAGTTTTTAATAACTGTTTTCTTGCTTCCATTGTGTTCTGGCAAATTCACATTCTTTTTTTTTTTTTTGTCTAAAATTTCAAGTGTTTTAAACGCTTTTAAAAGTAGGTAAGGTTCAAAGAGTAACTTTTAAAGCCTGGAGCATATATACTTTTTTATTAAATAGAGCACAAGTTTATAAATAGCTAGATACAGAAAACAATAAAACAGACAAAGGAGTAATACAATATTGTTTGTAACTGAATGTTTCCAAGTGATACTTTAAATTTCTGAATCCAAACTGTCTCCAACAGAAGCAACCTATTTACATATAATAACATCTACATTTGGTAAACACTGAGCTCCCACACGATTCCACTTGCACTGTACATTCAAACTGAAAGGGATTTTGGTTCTTCAATGTAAAGCACCTTTTGTAATATTTTAATCACAAGATAAACATCCTAGAAGTTATTACCTCACCCTTGGGGAGTGCTGGACAGAGAATCTGCTTTCAAAAATCTGAGTTTATCACAACCACCTTGCCCCCATATCCCCCTTGGGCTCAGTTATCTCCTCTTCCCAGAGCCTGATCTCTGGCTGTCCCTACAAGCTCCCCTCACATCCCTCCCAGCCAGCAGCTGCTGTTCCCTATTCCCTCATAATCATCCTGCACCTCTTTGAGTGTCCTGGTTTGGAAAAAGCCTTATTTTGCTGTACCTGGATCAAACATTGAGTTTCACAGAAAACGATAAAGCCCAGAAAAAACACCTGTGTTGGGAAAAAGTTGGAGGTAAACCTGTAAACATTCAACCTACACAGCATTTGGACAACAAAAGGTTGAAGACAAAGTGCTCTAAAAATATATTTGGAGATTGTTTAACAAGTTCTTAATGCTGCTGTGTTTACTAACCAGGAATTCAACCCTAAATTACCTCCCTGTTCCTTGCAGTGGGAGGTGATGTGTCATTTCCATGCCATCCATTGCTCGCTCAACCAGCATTGAAACTCCCATCTGAAGGAGTGACTGAGACCACCCACAGCACAGACAGAAATATGTAAATACTTCCCTTTCACCTGCACAACCGTCAGGCCGAGAACACTGCCAAGAACACGGACAAGGAGGGTGGATAAACAAGACAACTGAAATCTCTGCATGATTGTGGAGCACCAAAACCCATCCTAACAAGATCAAACAGCTTTGGGTAACGATCTGCTTTGTAAGAACAGTTCTGCTGCTGCAAACAGAGACCAAACATCACTGCACAGCCGTTCCATGAGGTTCTCTCAGCATGTAACTATTACACACAGGTGTAATCTAGTTTATAAAAATACTCTACATCCATGTAGAGATATTAAGAACTCAAATCCTGCTACAGAAATATTTTGTTTCTTGAACCAGCAGCATGTGATACTGCTCTCCTCACTGCAATACAAGTACCCTGATTTCCTAACAACACACCCCCCAGCACAGCTCTTCTGCTCTCACACAACGGGATTTTTCTGGTGGTTTTCAGATAAAATGCAAGAGCTGTTTACTCAGAACTTTTTACGTACACAATCTATGCCCTGACACCAGGCTTTGAGTTAAAAAGCAGAACATTAAAGAGAATCTCTTTGTCTTCACCAAACTGAATATTTTTCCTCTACAAGCACAACTGGTACACGTTTACATCACGGACTGCACTTCATAATGAAATTCAACATTACTGAACCCAGCAATTGCTGCCAGTGATTGCCTCAGCAGTAGATGGGGAGAGCAAGGTTCAGTGAGTAACAAACAGGGAACCAGCTACTGCTGATGAGCATCTCTTTCTCACTGAGGTTATTTTTGATATTAATCATTTCATGATCAAAAGCTGCATTTTGATATTGCAGTTCAGCAACAAATGACAACTGTCTGAATTCATAATGCCTGGATCTGCAACAGACCAAGCAGAGGGGGTTTGGATCAACCAATGCAGTGATGCTGGGCCATTCCCAGAATACAGACACAAGCAAAGCTTGAGCTGTAAAGATTTTAAAGGCAGTCTGTGACAAACTCCCGTGGTTCACTGAAGGAGTGCCAGTAAATCCTGGTGGTGAGCACTGCTCCTTCCTAAAGCTGAACACTTTGGCTAAAACCACCTCACACTAATATTGCACTCAGGTGTTGCAGTAGTTTTTGGCTTAGGAGAGGTTGGGAATGAACAAACCTCCCAACCCAGAGAACCTTCAGGCAGACAGGGCAGGAGAGTCCTGGGCAGGACGTGCAGAGCTCGGTGTGGGTACGGCCCCAAACCTCCCCGTTTTCCGCCACGTAGGAATCTGGATCCCACGGAGATGATTTGAAGCCTGGAGTGTGAAAAGCTGGAGCCAGATGTTGACAACAAGAAAAGGCATTTGAGAAGATCCATTTCTGGCAAAAGGCAGGCTGTGGGAGTGAGAGGCTTCTGAAGTAAGGCACATTCTCTGCAAACAGAACCTTCAGGATTTTGCAGATGCAAATTCATGATTTTTTAACACAGTACTGGACTCCACTATGCATAAAACAGCCTGGTTTAAGGCTGGAAAATCAGTTTCTGCTTCCTTAGTTTCCTTAACTGTATTTTGACAATTTGCCAAAATAAATGCTATACTGCAAGCTCCATGGAATGGGAACACAGTCCTGCTTGTGAGCATCAACAGCCCCGCACCAGATATTTTTGGTAAGTCTAGATTAAAAACTACAAAAGACCTTGGAAAGTCACTGCAAAAACGACCTCTACACTGAAGAAGAAATGCATCCAGAAGACCTCCACAAGGATGAGGACATGCACAGACCTCACGACAGCTGTTTTGGTTGTGTTTTTTGCGCCGGGGTTTTTTTTTGTTTTGCCTCAGCGGGAGTGGGAGGAGCGAGTCTTTCATAAGGCTGTGTCATCATCTTCTCCAAAATCCCCCACCAGAAGTGAGTGCTTGTCTGGCTCACTGAGGACGACGCTGTTCACTGAGCGCTTGTCTGAGAACAGGGAGCTGATGGAGGCTCTGCTGTAGGTGATGATTCGATCCACCAGGCTCAGCTTGGGGGAGCCGGTCCCGCTCTCACCGAGCCCCACGTGCACACTGATCTCTGACGGGCTCTTGTGCCTCAGCTGACCACGGGCACGCAACTCCAGCTTCTCACAACTTGGTTTCTGGTACCTAAGGAAGAAAATCCAAAATCTATCAGTACCTCTGAAGCTGAAGTACACTGAAATATGGATAGAAACTGATTATGCACAAGTCAGAGGCATTTATAATTTTACCAACAAGATTTCTCACAAGCACACAAAGCCATTAAGGAATTTCCCATTCCGAACACTTCTGATTTTTCCATCTCTTCATATTAGAAATTACGCTTTTAAACATTGTCTACTTAACCCAGACTTGCCTGAACTGTTCTTCAAAAGCCTTCAAAACCTCTCACAGTTCCGCATTTATTTTCTGTCACTCAAAGTAAAAGACTTGAGCTTCAAATCCAAGTTACAAACCACAAGACTGTTCCTACTCACATCTTTAAGAGCAAAGAAGAAAGCACAACAGAGACTGAAGAGGCAGCCATGGCTGCAGATCCCATCCAGGGCTGCAGAACCAAACCAATGGGCAGGAAGACACCTAGAAAATAACACTAGCAGTAAGTTCAGAGCAGGAACACTGCGCTTTTCATATATTAATAGATACAATTTCACAGACTGTCCCATTTTAGTTGTTTTTTAATCTGTTAGCAAATGGGGTTTTAGTTTAAATGACCAATATTTAATACGTAAGGATTTGTGGTTTATTTCAACTAGAACCTCAGTCTGAAACTCAGAGGTGGCATGTCCTGCCCACCCTGCAATAAAACTGCTTGTTCACAGGATCAGGCTCTTTCAATAAACCTTTTATCTTGAAGCTATTTTGATGTGCTAAGCACATCCATAGTAGCCATAGTGTGGGAGGAGGACAGCTCACAAATATTCCACTGCAAAGTGCTCAGGAAAAGAACTCTGCCCTTACTGACAGCCAGAAATAAAGGCAATGGAAACTGTCCCACACAACAGTAAATCACTGCAATCTTCTACTCACTGAGCCCAATCCAATTAGTGCAGGCACCACTCACACACCTGCAGCTATGGGAACTCCAATGAGATTATAAATAAGAGCAAAGACAAAGTTGATCCGGATCCTCTTCACGGTTTTCCTGGATAAATCTATGCTTGCTACCACATCCATCAGGTCATCCTGCAAGTAAAACGTTTATTGGAGCACTCAGAGAGACAGAAAGCACACAGGTGGTGTCTTCACAGTCCTGTTTTACAGCTCACTGTGCTACAGTGCACTGGATGTAACAGGCTAATCACAGTAAGCCCTTTGGAGGCTGCTCTGCTCAGTGCCAATCCATCATAATCCAAGTAATGTCCACAGCACCTCCCAGGACAGCTCCAAACACTGCCCACAGTCTGCCAGGGAGTTGCTGATGTGTAGGAAGAAGTGCCTGTAAGCCTGGAAGTGCAGTGATGAGTTACCCAAACGTAATTTACATTTGCCAAAGGACAGGACGCTTTGTCTTCCTCTGCCACTCTCAAACTTTAATTACCCCAAAACGTGCAGAACCCAGAAAATGTGGAAGTTTCTTTTATGGGATAATCACTGCACTAAACACAGTGAAGACAATCTCTGCTCCAGCTCTCCAGCTGACGGAGATTGTGCACCCCTGCACCACTGTCCTGGGTTGATGCTGAAGTATATCCCCATTCATCTGTTTAGCTCAAAAAATAAGTTTTGCACCTTTAAAACTGGATCTGAGAGTGAAGGGGGAAGCAGGAGAAGCGGTGGAATGTCTGAGGCAGTTGTTTTCAAAACATAAAGATGAGAGTTTTCAGCTTTCCCTCACACACGGCCTGTGCTGTCTGCAGTGCAGATGTCAGGACAGCTTTCCTTTGCTTCTTTTTGTTAGTTTTCAGCTAGCTGAAGCAGAGTCTCTGGACTGTGGGGTTTTTTTCCTTTTTTCCCTGGAACTATTCAAACCTGCTCTGGACTGAAAACTCAGAAGAGCACCAGGAGCTCACACCTGTGGCCCACCAGACCTGGCCTGGCCCCGGCATTTCCCAGAGCCAGAGGGACTGACCCAGACTGAGTGAGCCCAGCTGCGACCACGGGAGAGACTTTTCTAAATTCATCATCTCTTCGGAGCAACAAGAGCTTTTGTTGTCTGGTATTGTTCATTTGTCGTGCTGGGGAGTGTTTTGCCTTTTAAATAAACCATTTTTCCCACTTTTCTCCAAGGAAAATTTTTTTTTTTTCCTGAACCAGCTGGGGGGAGGGACTGTTTGAATTTGTTTTCTAGAGGGACCCCATTCGGAGGTTTCTTCCCAAATTTGCCCTAAACCAGGACAACCACCCAAAACATGCTGGGCCTTCTGACCCCTCCTACCAGCTCCCTTGATCTCTGATTTCTTACCCTGATGAGAACCACATCAGCTGCCTCGATGGCCACATCCGTGCCCGTGCCAATGGCAATTCCCACACTGGCCATAGCCAGGGCCGGGGAGTCGTTGATCCCATCTCCAACCATGGCCACCCGCTTTCCTTCGTCCTGGAGCTGCTTCACTTTGGCCACTTTGTGCGATGGGAGAACCTCTGCAAACACCTTGGTGATGCCAACCTGAACAGAGAGAGGACACAGTTCTTCCAGCAGCTGTCAAAGCTCCTGCCTGGAATGATGTGGCCGGAAGAGGGAAACCCATATTATCACTCACGAGCTAAAGAGCAAACCCCGCTGATGATATGAAAACAGCTCTGAATTCACACCTGATGTTACTTCCATTCAACAACTTCTTGCATTCTTTAGTCCAAATCTTTTAAAACTACCATCTTGCACAGCAGACCAGCCACCAGCACTATGAACATGCCACACCACCCTTCCTGCTGAAACCAGCCCCAGGCACAGGACACCAGCCCACCTGGGAGGCGATGGACCGGGCTGTTTTGCTGTTGTCACCGGTCATGAGGACAACTTCTAACCCCATGCTCTTCAAAGTGTATACTGCCAGCTCAGCCTCTGGCTTCACAGTATCTGCAATAGCTATCAGGCCACACAGCATTCCTGAAAACAGAAAGAAAGTGTTCGTAATAAAGATATTTATTGATTTAGAAAAAATTACTTCCCCCAGTAAGTCCAGTTCCAGAACCAGTTCATGCTGACA
Source organism: Tichodroma muraria (assembly GCA_013390105.1). NCBI lineage: Eukaryota > Metazoa > Chordata > Aves > Passeriformes > Sittidae > Tichodroma > Tichodroma muraria. The sequence goes on from WAAG01072918.1 coordinate 207,882, forward strand.
GGAAAAAGTGGGATGATAAGAGGTATCAGGGCAGCAAGATTTAAAGCAATATAGAGCATGGACTGTCCAAGCACAATAAAAAAAAATTGCTTTTTTCTCTCCTTTCTCCTCTTTTGCCTTCTTTGGAGTCTTTCCATTGTATTATTATGCCCAACTCTCCTGTCAGCTAAGAAAGGCAGGAAGAGCCTTTCCCACAAGAAAGCGCTGCAAAACTGATTAATTATCTCTTCTCATCCCATTACCCTGCTTCAGGTGTAGCTGCTATGACATCACTACTTATTAATGTACGTTTTATGTAATGTGATGTTTTATGTGCTATTTAGTGGCAATCAAACCGAATACAGCAGCAGCCCTGAACTCACCATCCACAGCTGCCAGAACAGCCGTGCGGCCTCTCCGCTCATGTTCCATCATGGCTTTGTCCACCTCATTTCTCACCTGGAGGCCGTTCCTGGTCATCCATTCCCTGTTCCCGATGAGAACTGAGTATTTCTGAGAGGCCACAGTAGCTAAGGAAGAAAACACAACGCTACCATCATGTGGATAACCAGGGAGCTGCCTTGCAGCTCATCCCAGCCAGGCTCTCCCAGTATGCATCGGAACAGAACTGCAAGGAATCCAAACAGAAATAAAGAATTCCTCAATACTTTCTGCCCTACCATTTCTTCATGTGACCTTCACAAGAAAGACACCAACATTTCTTCAGTCCTGGGGAGTCACCCCATGTCAGAGGGTCAAAAACCACGCGCCAAAGGACAGTAAAGGACCAAGTCACCATCTCAGTGCTTCTGATTTCTATGAACAGCCCAAAGGAATTGAAAGACCTAACACTGAGCTGTTCTTGAGTGAAAACTAATCAGTTATGCAAATACACATACTTTTGACTAGCAAATGGTAACTTGAGATGAGTCAAAGTAAAGCCAGAGAGAGCTGACAGACAACTTCTGTCTGATTCTCCAGTCCCATATTCAACATGCAACTTGAAATTGTATTTAACTTAAATGTTCTGAATGATGTGTGAGCACGAAATAAACTAATGAGCAACTATTTAATGTGTGCCTTGATATCAGCCCAGTTTTCCAAGGTGGAAATAAGTGACCTCATTCCTAAGGATCCTAAGGACACAGAAGCAAATATTGTCGATTTTATTCTCTAACTCAGAATCAACTTACTTGGTAGTTCAGTATCAATGATCAAAGCTGGCTGCACTGATTCGTCTGCATTCTCCTCAATTTTCACAAGTGTCACATTTTTAACATTGTTTTCTTCAACCATTCTGTTTTTCCTGTAGAGTAATGCTTCAATATTGGTGACTTTGCAACTAATGCCACAGCCTGGAACTACCTGGAAATCTGTACACGTCCCAAGGGTTTCTGAGTTCAGCTCCTAGATAAAGAGGATGGAAACTGATGAACTTTTAAAATATATAAAAGCATGAAGAAATTATAAAGCCCACCGAATAAAGTGCAGTTGAACAAAGAGGAGGAGTGAAATAATCATCAAAATCTAGGTCGGAATGGTGCCTCTAATACAGTGTGATTTATGTGGCTCCACAATTTTCAGTTTTCCCAATTAAACACAGCAAGTACCTAATCTGCATGAACAGTTTCGTGGCATTGATGAATTCCTGCAAGAGAGGCTCTTCCACAGGGAAGAGCAGGCTCTTTTGAAGGCCTGCAAGAGAGGCTCTTCCACAGGGAAGAGCAGGCTGTGTGGGGGAGCCCCTCACCTTTTTGCAGTACTTTGTGATTGCTGCTCCCAGGGGGTGCTCGCTGCTGCTCTCCGCTGTCCCCACAATCGCCAGCATTTTGTGACGAGGGAGGAGGTTCCCCTCCACCAGGAACTTCACCTGCATTACCTCTGGAGTGCCATGGGTGATGGTCCCTGTTTTGTCAAACACAACCACCTTCACCTGCAGGAAAGCAGGAAGATTTCAGTCAATGAACACGAGCACGGAGGCGCAGATTCCTCGGAAGAGCACCCCCTTGAACCAAACCGAACACGGTGCCTAACACGGAACATCCCGAGCTGCACGGGACCCACCAGGACATTCCAGCACCTTCTCCAAAGAGCCGGCAAAACACCACCACCCCCAGGCTGGGCACTGCCCAGGGCTCACCTTGTGTGCCATCTCCAGGGGCTCCCCGCCCTTGATGAGGATGCCGTTCTGGGCACCCACGCCCGTCCCCACCATGACGGCGGTGGGGGTGGCCAGGCCCAGGGAGCAGGGACAGGCGATGCACAGCACGGTGATGGAGGCCTGGAAGGCGAAGCGGATGATCACCTCTGCTGCTGAAATGCTCTTGTTGTAGCCCTGGGCACGGAGGGGAGATGGTCAGTGAGAAATCAATCACCAGGAACAGCACGTTTTGACCGCGCGTTGCCTTAGAGGCTGGAAATACCTGCTAATACATTCTGCTGAGCGTTAATACTGAAGTAAAGCGCAAGCAAAGTATGTAAAAGCCAAGATGAATGATTAAATTAATAATTAATTAACCAACTCGTGTTCTATACTGCAACTACCCTCAACTGTTTCATTTATAGGACATTTTCCTAAAAAGACACGACATGCTACGACTCTTTAATGATGCACTGTAATAAAAGATGCTCTACCAAAAATATATACAGTAGGGAGGAAAAAAAAGGAGATACGAAGATGGCTTTCCTGGAAACTGAGAAACTCTAATGAGAAATAGCTTTGCAACAAGAAACCCTGTGATCTAAGCAGCCCTTAAGTCACAAGTTTGGATCCTGACCCTGCTCTGGAATTTGTAATGAAGACGAATTCCACTGATTGCCAATATGAATTTACACAGAGCTACATCCATAATTGGAGCTTGTAACAGTGGGGACTTCTTTTTCCCACAGAGGAGGGATGGATGGTGGCAAATTTTGGATGTTTAATATTTAAACATGAAAATTAAATGAAGTTAATACTTCTTTTAAATGATTTTTTTTTTAATCCTAACTTACAAGAGTTGATTAATTACTGTGGATTCTCTTTAAGTATAAATGCAGGAATGATACAATATAAAAAAATACATAATGTAAAAAACATAATAACAAGAGCAGTAATAGCCAGCAACTGCCTGCAAGGGTAATCCAGAAAGGGAACCACTGCAGTCTACGAGAATTGTAAGGCTGTTTATTAAATATTTCAGAAGGTGTTTAAGGAGATTTACTTACCAGAAAGTATTTTTCCACTATTTCAAAATCCACAAACCCAATTATAATCCAGGCAAAAAGGGTAACCACAGAGACAGCCACAATAAAAGGAACGAAGTAGCCACTAAGTTTGTCTGCAAATTGCTGGATAGGAGCCTGCGAAGGAGAAACATCACTCAGCACCATCATGTTTGTGGCTGAAGGCACAGAAGGCAAGAATCACAGCTGCTGCTTGCAGCACACTTGCCTTGCCACACCTCATAATTACAGATTTTCTTAGCAAGAGGATGAGACTTGGCTCAGTAGACAGGATCAAAGTCCTTATTCAGCTACTAAGATACTTAATTATGCAGCTGCAATTCAAATCCAAGCAGTCTCAGCCACCCCTGCAGTGATTTGGTGCACTGGTGCCTGCATGAGACAGCAAACCTCAAGTGTTAAATTGGATGATACTCTACCTTGGAGGTCTGGGCCTCCTCCACGAGTTGAACAATCTGGGACAGAGTGGTATCGGCTCCCACGTGGGTGGCTGAGATGAGCAGGGACCCGTTCTGATTGATGGAGCCTGCAATAACGGTACTGCCAGGCTTCTTGGTCACAGGCATGGCCTCACCTGAGAGAAGGGCAACAACAGACAAAACACTGCTGAGAAAGGCACCTTTGGGACAGCTGCCAGCTCCTAACAAGGGGGAGAACATCGGCTTTGACTTCCCCTCTGCAGATTTGTTTAAAGGAAAAGATTTTTACACTCGGAGCAATGCTGACCTGTGATGAGAGACTCATCCACCATGGAGTGTCCTTCAATGACACGGCCATCCACTGGGAATTTGCCTCCTGGGACCACTTTGACAATGTCTCCTCGCTGAACCAGCTCCACATCCACTTGCTCCTCACTGGAACGGTGCAAATGATTTATAAGAGACTGGAACTGGGGTGACCCAAGCAAAGGAGCTGGCACTACACACAAAGCACAACCCCACTGGCTGGCATTAGTGCATACAAAAATGGTCACAAGAAAGTCATAGTGGTCTTTGAAATGGTCTATTTTTTCATAATATTTTTTTACTTTCTAGTTAAGAAAATCCACTAATTGTCCTAAAACAGAAAAAAAACCATCAGTAATAATCCGATAAACCAAAGCAGAGCAGTGTTAATTCTGCATTTTAAGATTTTTATCTGCCAGCAGGTTGGAAGTTATTTGCTTTATATTTCTATAGAATAGTAAAATTTGTCTGTGAATTAAGCATATTAACAACAAAAAAGGAATAAAGAAAAAGCAAATGATAAAGCAAGATACCTTAAAAGAACGTTATCAGGGCCCAAGGTAACAATAGTAGCTTCAGTAGCTTGTAATGAAATTAGTCTTGCCAGTGCTTCTGAGGTTTTACCCTAGAATAATAATTTTCATATTTTTCTGACTATACTACTAAAAAAAAAAAGCTGGGTAAATGACAACTGTGTGCGTTGCAATTTACCCTTTTAAGAAAACACTTTCTGCAAACACTCCGATATTAAGTCAAACTTTTATTAGTTCAGTTATTAAAGATGATTTCACAACACAGAAGGTTAAAAGAACCCAGCAAAGCTTTTGCCTGGGATGTTTTTACAAGGTTCACAAGATTCTGAAGTGATTCTCAGTGCCTCGGCTCCTGCTCTCCTCACCTTTGCCACGTGCTCCAGCCAGCGGCCCAGCGAGATGAACACGAACAGCATCGGGGGGGTGTCGAAGAAGGTGACAGGGTTCACTCTGGCCCTCTCAGCCATTGCCACCAGGAGGATGACGAAGGAGTAGAGGAAGGCAATGGATGTTGCCAGCACCACGAGCACGTCCATGTTGGCCGTGTTGTGCCTCAGTGCTCGGGAGGCCTGGATGTAGAAGTGCCACCCCCCGAACACCTGCAATGGCATTTCACGTGTCTCTAACACACAGCAGCAGCTTCTCCAGTTCATCTGTGGCGTTTGCCTCTCTCCCTGAACAAAATCCCAGCTCTAGCCGGTGCTGTGGTCTTCCCCACAGCACTCTCAGGTATTCCCAGTGCCCTCCCAGTGGGATTCAGGAGCTACCTCAGGTGCACAGCAGCGCTCCACAGCCAGCCCTGCCCCTGAGAGACCCCAGCACCCATTACTTTGGAAACAACAGAAGCACATAAGAGCCTCAAAAGCATTTTGTATCAGCATAACTGCATTCACTTTTCACATAATTGAAAACTATTGCAAACTTTTCACTTTTCTTCATCACCTTCCAATTTAAGCCCAACAAAGCAGGAGTTGTCATGACCCCACTCACCTGTACAGGGACACAGAGTAAAAATGACAGGAAATTCATGACAGACAATCCTGGTAGGAGCTGGTATTCCAGGACCATGGAGGAGTGGAGGGCCTCCATCTCCTCACTGCTCATGTTGTGATGCGCGTGAGCATCCGAGAGCTGGCTGTCCATCACCATCATGTAAATCATCAGCCCCATCACAGGGATACAGAAAACCAGGCTCACCACAAAAGACCTTTTCCACCTCAGATTTAAAAAGAGAAGAAAGAAAAAAAAAGGAAAAAACCTTGTATTGCAGTCAAGTTCTGGAGAATATTTCAAATCGTAAGTCTGCACAGTCACAGAAAAAAAATAATAAATTGATGGTTGAGTAACAAAGAAGAATCAAAGATATTTGTGGAATCTTAGTATGTTCAGGAATACTTACTGCCTGATTTCCTGTTTGTGGTCCAGATGACTGGCAGATCTATCCTTTTTGACTAAGGAAGTAGTAAAACCTAAATCCTAAGGAGAAAAAAGGCACAATAATAAAAAAAGAGAACAGTCAGTTCTAAAATGCAGTTTGTGCTCAGTTATTGCCAAATTACTGATGGTGCCAGTCTTACCTTTGATTAATTTTATTAACATGATAAAAAATGTTATTACTGTTTAGTTACTGTTGTCTGTTACTATTGTTTAGTTACTTTTCAAAAAGAGAAAAGCAATCTGATATAGAAATTAACCTTTCTGGAATAAAATACTGCTCTGAAGTATGGCTTTCCAAAACGGTTTTTCCTAAAGCACTGAAACTGAGAAACTGAAGGAGAAGGCTAAGAAACTTATTTCACCTCTCACCTGCTACAATACTTTATTTTTAAATAAATGTGCTTTATTTTTCTACAAACCTATAGCTGGTATCCCCAAGTCTACCATGACCTGGCTTTCACAGCATTTATTTTTAAAAACTTAGGCAAAGTTGTAACAGAGCATTTTTAAGCCAGAACACACAAATTAGCTGCATAAACCTGCACTAAGAAGAAAGAAGATGGAAGGAGAGAGACCTTTTTTTTTTTTTTTTGCTTTAACAGCCTTTCCTTCTATTTCTGGGGCGTGTAACTCCTCCAAGGACACTGGATATTTTAGGAGACTTGGTGCCTACACAAAACTCACCTTTATCACTTGTATGACATCTCGAGGACCAATGGCCTCAGGGTCATATTTGATGTGGGCTTTGTTGGTGGCAAGAGCTACGGAGCAGTACAAAACACCATTGGTCTTCATGAGGGTGGATTCTATCTTGTGCACACAGGAGGCACAGGTCATCCCTCTCACCTATAAAATAAAGGTTCCTTCCTGTTAGCAAAGCACAGGTTACCTGGCAAATACCTCTTAACAAGTAGGAAAAGTGCTTGTGACTATGCTGCATTATTTATTGCTCTGATCTGGGGTGTGAGCTGTAGAATCAAAAGTAGTTTGACTGTAGAATCAAAAAATAGTTTGGGCTGGAAGGGATCTTAAAGACCAGCCAGTTCCAACCCCTGCCATGGGGAGGGATGCCTCCCACAAAATCATGTTGCTCAGGGTTCCCTCCAACCCTTTTAGAGAAGGCACAGCACGGGGACAAGGTTATTAAGCCCCTCTAAAGCTCTGTTGGATGTTCAGTCTCAGGACTGGGGGACACTGAGCTACACTAAGCTTCAAAAATTAAAAAAAAAGGGTAAATTCTGACAACACGAAGACCAAACAGAAAAATACAGGAATATTTCTCTGCATTTTCAGTGTAGTAGTAGCGAGCCAGCACAGTTTGCAGGACAAGATAAAATCCGTGATCCATACCTGATGTACCTTTATACCTCATATTTTATGAATTAACCTCTATTACACAATTAAACACTAGGAAGTGGACACTAACACAGGCACATCGAACAGATAAAAGTAATAAAAGCTGAGGGTGGCTGGGTTTAATGATCAGCTTACAACAAGTTCCAGTATCCCATCTCCTTCCCCACAGTTTTCCATCACGGTGGCTCCAAAGCCCAGCTCCCGAATGAGCTCTGCAATAGCTGCAGGGTGAATGACAGCAGGGTTGTACCTCACTTCTGCCTTCCCTGCCATGAGGGCAACAAGGATGGAGTGGATTCCTAGGAAACAAAATATGTGAGTGGCAGATCAGGCTTAGGAAACATCCTGCATTTATTGTAACGTGAGGGCACAACGCAATTTATTGAAATTGGGAAAGCTTCCATGTTGTATATGAAGAAAAACACCCTCGTGTTTGGAAGCTACATCAGCACCTCAGTGCAGGTGTGAGAGATGAAAGCATTACTCCACATGAGCAGCATGCCTTTAACAGTCTAATTATAAATATTCTGTCCATGCTATAAGAAAAATTATCTATTTTTCCGTAGAAGTTCTTCTAAAACATGGAGCTGCATATTCCTCTGATCTGCATTTACCATTTCTGGAAGCCTTTTCTAAGGAGAACCTGTATGAGAAAGGGCAGATCTAACAGTGCAATCCTGCTGGGTACTGAGAGGATTTAGCTTTATCCATTTTCTAGGATGAAAAAAATTAAAAACCAGGCTGACTTGAAACCCATCCATCTTCATTACAAATAATTAAACACAGTCTGCATTAATGACTCTGTTACATCACAGCCATGCAGCTGTTTGTTCATGCAAATATAATCACAGACACCACCGCCCTGACTGGCAGAGCTAAAATTAACCTGTGTCCCTTTAATCCACTCACACTGTCCCTTTTCACAGCCCCCTAAAGCACACATCTGCTTCTGCCTTTCAGCTGCACACCTGGGAACCTCCCTCCAGTAGGAAAGAGCTGTTTTACCTTCCAAAGGATCCCCTATTTGATCCCAATATTCTCTGGAGCGCTTAGCTGCTGCTTTTGCAACAGCAGTGTCTGGGCAGCACATCCATAGAGCAGCCAGGATGTCCCTGTTCCCACCCTAGGGGCCAGAGGTGAGGAGGATCACCTGTCACGGCAACCCACCCCTTAAAAACACTGCAAAAGCCAGCTGGATTATCCAAACAAATGCTTGGAAACGTAACAGACCACACCGACAGACATCTCACCATCCTCCCTTCTCAGGTTCCTCTCGATGTTGGCCACACACGAGGCACACGTCATTCCTGTGACCTGCACGTAGCACTTGGAGATGGTCTTGCTCTCCTGCCTGCCAAGGCGGGCTGGTGGCACTTTGGAGGGTGGCTCAGGCTTGTGAGAGTCCAGCTGTGCTTCAGGGCAGGGCTGAGCTTTGGCCACAGGGAGCTCTGCGTTTGCTGGAAAGGAGATTGCAGTTTGTGACACCGAGAACAGGCAGTGCAGGGAGGGGTGAGCTGCTGTGACACACTGCTGTTCAGAGACTGAAAATGGAAATGGTGATTGCACACACCTCGTCAGCCTGACACATCCACCCCTCTGTCAGTTAAGAGTCAGCAAAAGAGAACAAGACAAAGGTGGGCCACTGATTAACTTACAGGTTTGTTACTATTTTTCCTTTTGCCTTTCCTCATTGGCTTTGTTCTGTTGCACATCCTTTGTCCTCTCCTGCAGCTGTAAGCAAAATCCCTGCGTTGCAACCTTAGTTTCAACACACAGTTTTATTGACTTTACCTGGAGCACAAAGCTGAACTTGTAAACAAGTGCATGTTTCATAAGCAAAACTAATGTTTTTAACCTTAGAGAAAGGCTCTGGAACTACAGGCTCCTTACAGCAATTCAGGGGATGCTCTGCTTGTGCAGGAACAGGGTGAAAAGGATTAAATAAATGGGAGCACCTAACCAATCCTGCAGCTATTGACAGAAAATAGCATTTATCTGACATATTTATATTGCCAGACACCTCAATAATTTGAATCAATCTTGTGTATTAAAATATGTGCACGCTATCTTTAATGATCTCATCTGCAGTGAAGATACAAAGCTTCTCTTAGCAAGCACAAAGTGTATGTCAGCTGCTACATTTCATCTTGGGTGGTACCAAATCCTAAACGTAACTGCACAATCCTTCTAAATATAAAAGTTTCACATGTCATTACCTGGAAAAGATGCATCAAATCCCATATCCTCTATTGAGAGCTTCAAGTCTTCTGGGCTTGTTTGTAGTGGGTCATATTCTATAGTCCCATTTCCATTTGGGAGAGAGACATGAACAGATTTCACACCTGCCTTTTGGGACAGCACTCCCTCGATGGACTGCACACAGGAGCTGCAAGTCATGCCCTCAATATTGATCACAACAACTTGAGTGAGGGGCTGGCTAGGATCCTCGGAAGCAGGGTGAGATTTCAGGGGAGACGCCAGCATGGGGAAAAGAGCCAGGTTCTCGTGCTCCTCAGGAAGGCTGACTCTGAACCTCTCTGGAGACACATTCTCCACAGCCTTCCTCAGCTTTTCTACACTAATTAAGCTTGGGTTGTAGTTTATGGCAGCAGATTTGTTCTCTAAAGAAACCACGACGCTCGTCACTGCTGGCAGCGCCGATATGGTGCTCCGGATGTTGAGGACACAGGAACTGCAGTGCATCCCCTCAACTCTGAACACAACTGTCTTTGTGCCAGTCCCAAAGGAGTTTTCTCTCTGTGATGCCTCAGAGCTTCTGGGCTGAGCATTCTTCAGCCTCTCCAGGTCAATCCCACTGAGCTTCAGGGGTCTAGGCTGCTTTTTGAAGGCTGCTGTGAAGCCCGCCGCTTCAATTTGCTGTTTTATTTCTTCTGCTGTGATTAGAGGAGGCTGGTAGACAACAACAGCTTCCTTATTGTCCAGGGACACTGGAAATTAATCAATAAAATAAGTGTGTGTCACTGCCCTAAGCATAATAACCACATCACAGGATCTTGTCAAAGCTTTCCAGCAACACTTTAAATGGTCAGAAATGTAACTGCAACAGAAAGGAGATTTCATTGGTTTGGTAAAGATCAAACAACTTAGTTCTTCAACCAGTTTTTGTCTAGTACTACAACAATTTTCAACTCCTCCTCAAATTTTTACTCTTTCCCCAGGATTTTCACAAATGGCATCACTACTTCTTACTGAATTTATCCTTGTTTTGGGGTCTATGGTAACACACTTATCCCAAAGCTGACTGTATCAGTAAGCTGGTCTTGCCTTTTAGATTTTTAATTGGACAGAAAAGATGGACTATTATTAATTACAATTTTGAAAAGACATCTATTATTAGAGTTTTCTATAACTGGTAATAAAATTATGGAACACAACTACTCCAGCCAGGCTCCCTACCAAATACAAAACTACCATTGAACACCATCACACATGTAACAGCCACATCCTTCCCATTCCCATCCTTCCTTTCCTCATTTCTAGACCACATGAAAAACATAATTAAAGACCCAGTCCCACGAAGAGTCACTGTCACACTCAGCTATCTCATCTAAAACCTGCAATGCCATCAGAGGACAAAAAGCATGGCCAACCTCAATTTACATAAAACCTCACTAAGGTTAGATTAGAGGTATATAATCTGTGAATTCCTTGCAATTTGCCAGCTGCTATTTACATAAAAACACACTAAGGTTTTACCTCTAATCCTCTGAATTCCCTGCAGTTTGCCAAGCTTCCCCTCGATGGTGCTGGTGCAGGAGTGACAGGTCATCCCATCGACTTTCAGGCGCAGCACAGCGCCGCTTGCCTGGGACCAGCTGGAATCTTCCCAAGCTCCAGGTGTTACCTCGGGCACAGAGACGTTCAGCTCTACTCCTGGGACCATGTGGCTAATGTGCCTGCCATTGGTGACGGAAGGGATGAAGGTCACCACTGCGGTTCTTTGATCAGAGGACGCTTTCACATCCACGATCCCTTTGTTCCTCAGCAGCGAGGCACAAATCTGCCCGGGCGTTAGGGCTGACTGGGCAGGGAGGGTGAGGAAAATGGTGTCAGGTAGAACAGGTTGTGGGTTTGAATCAGCCAGGGTGGCATCGAATCCCATGTCACAGATGGCTTCCCGCAGAGTCACTGGAGTTTGCAGCTCGGAGTCGTAGATGATGATGGCGTTCTTGTCCTCCAGAGAGACCTCGAGGGGAAAAACAAAGCAACTGAGGAAACTGCAGCACAAGGAGTCAGGAACTGACACTGCACCAGACTAGAAACTGCTTTTACTTGCAAAGATCAGCAATACTTGTCCAGTATAACTTTCTCTACTCACCTCAAAGAGCAAAACCACCACTCAGTAAAATGAAATGTTCTTCTTCAGAAGAAGAACTCCTGCTCTTCTGTGCAACAAGAGGGCTGGAGAGAACAGATCCCAGCCCCACTCCCAGCTCCAGAATCCTTTACGAGTCTGTCTGGCCACTTCTACTTGCAACATCCAGACAGCACCAACGCACTTAATGAAACTTCCAGAGCCAAATTCACTCGAATTAGGATGACTAACCCAATTCAATCCCTGGAGCAAAACAGCCCACAGAAGAAATTCGAATCAGTTAGCAGTAATTCTAATGCAGTTAGGAGTAACTGCCCTCAGGCTACAAGCATGGATGAAAACACTGTTTGAAAAAACCCTACAGCTTTAAGCAGCAGTGAAAGGAGCCCAGCATTTCCAGGCAAGGGAGGCACAGGCTGGTATCTTGCTGTGAGCAAAAAACTCTATCAAACTTCACCAAAACTCACTTTAGACACCTGATATGTGACAAACGTTAAAGAAGCTGTTTTTCCTCTCTGCACATTTGGGTGATGCAGAGACATCCTCATTTGGTAATAACCTTTCCCATCTGATGGTACACATAGCCTCAATTTAATTTGCTCACAACAGATGATATATCAAACACAGTAACTGCAGCTTCCAAAAGGAAAAAGCAATGCCTGCCAGAGGCCCAACACATTATCAATTCAATTCTATCTTTCCTCTGGGCAAAGGTACAACCTGAACACCACAGACACGATTAAATTTCATCAGTTAAATCATTTTAAGAACCACCTTTCCTCATTTCTGTCCCAATAATGGGCCATAGCAGAATTAGCAACATGGACATTTACTGGTTTCATTGCAGAACAACCTAAAAGCAGCTGTTTGTCTGTATTAGTCATCTAACATTCATGTCCCTTGCTGACCTAATTCATAATGACTACACAAAACCCTGTTTTATTCCCAGAGAATTTTCTGAATCAATTGATCTGCCTAGACTGAAGCTCTGATGCTGTAAGAAGGATAATTACTGAATAAGACATTCTAAAGTTTCTTAAGAGTCCTACCTTACTCAGACTAAGGTTTTGCAATGTATATTTTGAAATAGCATTCAGCTTTGGGATAAGGTATTTACCTTAAAACCTAAATACAAAAATCTTAATACTGTCCTTCTAAAAACCTGCTTAATTCCTTATGTAAAAGACACTGGGGATGCACATTGTAAAAATCTCCCTATCCTATCCAAAGGTACCTGTGTATTCTCAGAAATCTGAGAAAACACAAGGCTGACAAAATGACATATTTTGCTAGAATAAGGAGAAAGAGGAAGATTCTGAAATCAGATTGTCTGGGGGTATTATTTTACAGGCTGCTTTTAGCCTTTATCTGGGTTCATGCTTGCAGACACCCAGTGATTTATCTGGCCATGTTCAGAGCTCCAGGGCTCTGCTGTCACAGCACAAACTCACATTAAAGCTCCTTTACAGCTGAAGGAAGATGAAAAACGATCTGTCTTGCAAATTTTGCTGCTTTTCCCCAAAATATCTGTACACAACACCTATTTCAGGCCACAGGGAACTGCTCTGAGCTGTGCAGCACCTACTCTGCAGGGGAAGTGCACCACAATGGGTCTTGCAAAATCAGCTCCAGACAATGACCACGCCTCCCCAAATTAAAATTGTGCCCAGTTCTGGGAAGGGAAGTGTTCACCTAATACACCCCTACTAAAGCAGGAGTAAACTGTTGACATAACCAGGAAGATATTATTTTCTCTGGAGTAACATCAACAACTACAGAATGCAACAGGATGCTTTGAGAATACAGATACTAAATAAATAAACTTTACAGTTTTCTGTTGTTAGAACTGTTCTTTCTGCCACAGGCTGGGTCACAAAATTCACAGGAGTCCCCCAGCTTTTACATTACTTCCATTATTAAAACTAACGTAAAATTATGTAATCCACAAGGATGATCAGCTCACCCTGGAATATTCTACAGTTCAATATTTTGCCTATGACAGAAGAAAGACTAACAATGCTGCTATCTCTTCTGAGCTAAGAAAAAAGTTAAAACTAAATCAGGCAAAGAAAGCCTGAATTAGGACAAACTGTGTTCTCGCCTTTTTTCCCCCATTACTTCAATATACTGAATTAATTGTAAAGCAGAAAATTAATTAAGAGCAACAATGGCTTAATTCCCACTGAAGTGATGCAAGCACCCATTTTTCCCTTCTTTTACAAGAAATACACCAATGGACCTCCAAAGTCAGCCTGCCAAGAAACGTAGGGAATAAACTCTTCCTACATTATTTTCCTCTCTCAGAGTACAATTAATCATGGTTTCTCATCCAAACCTCTGCTAAAAGCTGTGCTGGAGTCACTTACTTTAATGTTATGGATCCCGTTCATCTTCCCAAGGTGCTGCTCAATGCTCTGGACACAGGAGCTGCAGGTCATCCCCTCCACGCCAATGGCCACGGATTTTGCCTCCATCGTGAATTTCTATTCAAGTCTTCTCATTGCTGGTGGCTAAAAACAATCAGGACGTTAGCTCCTAAAGAATTTCACAGAGATTGAAATGAAAACAGGGATGTAGTGGAAGGAGTCCCTGTGGCAGGGGCTGGGACGAGAGGAGCTTCCAGGTCCTTTCCAATCGAAACCATTCTGGGATTCAACAGAGGATCTCCTTTGCCACATGTAACTCTGGAAGATGCCAAAATCTGAGCAGATATCAACAGAATGTAAACTTCACGTATTTACTCCTATGAATTTTCCAAGAAGGAAAGTGTTCAGATATCTATTCTTCGATTTGGGTTACACTGGAGATCATTTAATTACATGCAGCAAGCTGTGATTCACTGGTGTGAGATATTAAATTATAGGGAGAAGCAGGAGACAGAGAGGGATGGCAGCTCTTGGAATGCTGAAACAAGAGGATGGCATGTCAGCCACGGTGGCACAGCTGATAAGTCTGTTTTTCCACATTTCTCTCTCATATATTGCCCTCTGTTTGCAAAAACAAGTGATACTGAAATTAGCCCAGGAAGCAAATCAAGTTTTTTGCCACACCTCATTCAGAAAGGTCTAATTTCTGCTCCTCTGAAGAGTTTAATTACTATTTTTGCTCATAAAAACAAGCCCAGAAAAAAAAAATTACCGAATCTAAATGAAATTTGTAGAAATAACAGCTAATGAAAAGGACTTCTTTTGCCCAATGCATAAACTGCTAAATGACTGAGGGGGAAAGAGGGCAAAAGAAGCAAATCTCCAGATATTTTGTTAATATTTTGAAAAATGTAATGCAAGGTTTCATTGATAGAGGTTAGTGACCAGGGAAGTGATCACAGTTTATGTTTGGCAGCAATGGAAGCAGCAGTAAAATCTGGTGAGTAATTGAGGAGCTGAAGTGAAGCACAAGCTTAACTTGTTTTCTTACCCTGACGTTATCTTGGAAAACTCAATTACACTGATGTGTAGCAAAATAAGTTTCTCCTGCTCCACGGTGACATTTCCAGACTGTTCCCTGTTACAGAAGGCCTGAAGCATTCTGCTTTCACTTTGAGACATGCCACAAACCATGTAAGAATACAAGGAAGTTTCATCATAGAAAGAGGCTTAACTCCCTGATGCACAAAAACTAAATGTTGAACGTAATTAACAAGCAGTGAAAAGTATAAAACTGGGACTATTGACTTTTCCAATAGATGAAACACATCTCATCCCTGCTAAGAACAGAAAAAAGACATCTCTACCTGAGGAGTTATTACAGATCTCACTTCTCCCCTGCTCTTACAAGAGCCGAGTTATTGGAAACACTCAATACTTGTGTGCAGAACTGTCACAAGAATTATCAACCAACAGGAGAGCATATCTTAAGCAAATTTCATACAGCACTTCCTTTCTCAGGCTGATCTGCACACTCAGAGATACAAAATACTTTAAAAACCACTAAGCTACCTAAGAAAATGCTTCCCTGTCATCCTATTGAAATGTGAGCCTCCGTGCCTCCCCCAGCTCTTCCCTAAGGAATGCTCAGTCCACACCCAGCAAACAAGGACAGCACTGTAACTCCACAGTCAGGGACACAGCAATATTCCCACAAGCCTGAAATACAAGTACAGTTGCAAAAAGCACTTGACTTACAGGGAACCTCGTGAGCACAACCAGGCACGTGGGACTAAAACCAGACATCACAGAAGCAATCTGCCCTCTGGTAAGGTTTGGAGAGATGGGAATTTAAAAGCATTTCAGGTACATGACCAACTTGAACTGCCCTGTTACTGCACTTAGAAAATAAAAATAAAGTAAGGGGACACTTGGGCTGTGAGCTGCTGTCTAAAATAATCAAAGGTTGGCAAGGTGCTGCCTTGGAGGAGAGCTGGGGTACAGCTGTGAGCCAGGGAAAACCTGCTGAGCTCCTGGCTGCTTTGCCTTGCTTTGGTTTAGGGGACTCAAGCTCCAAGTACAGTAATATCCATTTTTACAAAACCAGGATACAATGTTAAAGGCTCTCTGTCAAACAAACAGCAGCCACACCTGCAGTACACTCAATTAGCCCTGAGTACAGTAACCAGCAGCACTACTACTAAATGCCCACCAGCGCATTAAAAACCCAAGTGTTTAGATATGTAAAAATAACATTAAGCTTCTTTTCACATCTATTATTATTACAGTTTGTACAGACAAAGTGTTTCCTCCATTTTCTCTGTTTCCTTCCCTTTTGCTGGTCATTCATAAACACGGCACAGAAAACCCTTTCCTGGAAGAGGATAATCCGAACAAACACCATCAAGGCAAAAGGAAAAAAAAAAGAAATTTATTTTTCCTTTTTTACCTCTCAAGGCCCTGAAGTACTAGGACTGAAACCAGAACTTTCATCACTAGGATTTATCTGTTGGCCCAAACTGGCTCTCCTTTTTGTTCTCTGACCTTCAATTAAGATTGACCCAGATCTCTCTGACATAAGCATCACCCACAGCTCCCTGTTGGTGGGGAAGACAACACGCATGGATTTTTATTTGCTTTGTTGCAGGCTGCTAACAGTTTTTATACTGATTTTAAAGCCAGGTTATTCTCTAAAAAATGATGTCCAAGTCTAATGAGCAATACTTCTCTCCTCAGTCAGTCACATGGTATTATTAACACTGAATTGTTAATGAGCTGTTTCTCAATCTCTGTTTTCTGTACAGCCTTGCTGAAATTTCCAAAAGCCAAACTGTCTGGATTTCCAGTGCTCCTGAAGCTTCAAAGAGATCTTGTTCTCAGAAGAAAATACAGGGTTATGCACATAAATAGGGTTATGCACTCTAAATAGACAAATCCTTTCCCCCCCCCCCTTGCAAAATTCCCAGGACAACCAGTTAGATTTAAATTTAGTCTGAGGCTGTATTCTACCCTGTCATATTCATTTCATTTCTGATGCTCTGCCTCCCTTACAAGTGCTTCAAGGTAAAAAGAATTTGGCTAAAACTTGAATGAAATATTTGTAATATTTCCTCCTGAAGTCCATGACTAAGCAGACTGAAAATACCTGTCACACCAATGAATTAGAACTAGATGCACACAAAAGGTACACAAATATTAACAATTTAATCCTAGTTCTCCTCATTTGGGTCAACATTTTCCCAAGTTTACAAGAAATAAACTTAGAAGTCAAAATATCTGCAGCAATCCATATATTCCACATCAATGAGTTGTGCAAGTCAGCATGGACACATCCTTTTAATTATAATGTATTTTCTTATAGAAAAAAGACTTGAAGTTGAGGTCCTGAAATGACCCGAGATGCTAAGTTATGGATTACACAGGTTTTAGAGAAAAAAGAATGCTTTTATTCTTAACCAATGCATTTCTCCATCTACAAAACACCTTTACCATCAACTAGTAAAGAATGTCAGGATTTGACAACACAAAGAAATGGCAGTTCCCTTTACACGTTACCAGCTCTGTATTCAGTTTCATTTTCTTGAAGGAAGTCAGTTAGTGTTTCTATGAAGCAATAGAAAGAGGTGATTTCTCCCTATGGAAGGGAAAATTCAATAGTGATCAAGCACAAGGTGGTGGAGACACTCATTCACCTCTCTAGTTTTTTGATGTGCTGACATCAGTCACTGTAACTAAACTATCTGAAGAAATAAGGCTTGATGAGGTCAGAGTTACATAATTCATAAACCCACACCATCAAAAAAAGAAAATGAAAAAAAATGAGCAATGCAAAGAGGAAGTTACAACACCAGTAAAAACTCAAGAGTCCCACTTAACCCTAAAAAAGGCACTTTGGTATATCTAATATCTGAGCTCACCCAGGCACATCACAGAGCAGCAAAGCTCTGTGCCCCACAGACACGCTTCGTGCCAGTTTTGGGATTAGTAGGGATATAAGTGGGAAAGACAGATGCTTCTGGTTACCTGTACAGCTCCAGTTTTCACCAGTTGATAATTACCTTGAATTTATAGCTGTTGAAATTAAAAGAGGTCACAGCTTGGCAAATACCACACAAATGCCAGCAACAGAACCTCACAGGTTTAATTACAGCCTTTTTGTTTTATTAAATTTATAAATGGCTAAGTGCTATTTAGCCCGCTTTATTTATGGCAGCAGAAAACTAAATTACTTATTACATTAAATGGAAAAAAGGTGCCTGTCCCTCAGTGTCTGCAGGGACCTATGGGAAAGAGCAAAGGGCAGGAGAGGGAAAAAGCTGCATCATCTCACCCTTGGGTCAAAAAGTGCTAAGGGAGATGGGTCCAACAGGGAAGAAGGAGGTATTATAGGGTTCATGGGCAAACAGAGCCATTGGAAAGTGTGACAAGATAGGAGATATGTATGATAGGCCCATGGATAGATGAGGCTTAATCATTGAGAGAGAGACTGCACATCTGCAATAAATGTCACAGCTACGTGACACTTTAAATAGGTTGTAATTCATGTTGCTCAAGACTTTAACAAGCCTTGCTTGTTACTTGCTTGGTCAGCAGAGGATGCAAATTGCTCTCGGGGACTTTATTTCTATACCAATTGCACGGGGAAAAAAAGCACACACTGAAAACATTCTACTTCACTTCTACTGAGTTTTATAGCATATATATGTATTATACTTGAGACAAATTCTTAGCAAATCATTTAACTCGTTCTTGGCTTTCCACAACTTCCTTAAGTCAGATTTTTGGAGGAGACGAACGTTTCCTTGGAAGGATCATAGGAAATATTATGAGTAGAATATACTTTATAACCCCTTGTTATGTGAGCATATCAGGGTCAATGGGGGCTCCTCAGCCTTAAGCTCAGTCTCAAAGTACTCAGCAGAACAACGTGGAATGCATTACACAGCAAAAATAGGAAGAATAAAACAGCAAACTACATACATACGTTAGCTTTTGCTTCCCTGCTTTGCCACCCGGGAAGGATAAAAAAAGAGCTTCTCTACTCTGAAAATACATTATAATTATAAATTTCTAATCAAACTCTGTTTGTGCTCACACAGGGCATTATCACACAAAGTCCCACACTACCAAATCTCTGCCTGTTTACATCCACAGAATTCAACAAGTATTTAAATACAGAAACTCGAGCTTTGCTGACTGCATGAAAGACTTTAAGATTTAATATTTTAACTTTACACTACTTATATACAACTTCCAGAACGTGAACACAGGGAGGCAACAGTTAAGTGTGTTGCTCTTGCTCATTTTAGCGAGATTTCACCCCAAAGCATCACCAACAACTATTTGCCCTTTTCTAGAATATCCACATTAAGCTTTTAATTAGAAAAAGGTGCTTGTGCACAGAGTGCTGCCATCATAAGGTGGCACAAGAATAAGCAGTAAGGTGTTTCAGAGGGACAAGCGGAGCAGCTCAGAATTGGAACAGGAGCTCAGTGACTCATGCGCTCAAAGAGACTTTTTCTGGTCATTGACAGGAGCACAAGAGGGACTTTTCCAAGTGAGTGCAGACTTACTGCGTGCCAAGAGCCGAAACGCGGATGCTCCCGGATAAGCAGAGCCCGCGGTCCCGCAGCAGCCCCGGGAGCGGAGCCGGGCTCCTGCCCCGCTGAACCCCCGGGGGCTGCGGGGAAGCGGCAGAGCAGGAAACGCCGTTCCGGCCCCGGGGCTGCGCTGGGACACGGAGCTGCCGCCAAGGCGCTTTGAGAGTGAAGCGCCGGGGCATCCCCGACCCCCCGCGGGATGCGGGCACCCTCATACACCGCACGGCCCCTCCGAGGGGCCGGACAGACCCCGGCCGAGGCAGGCGTGCTTTGGGGCCCTCCCCTCCCGCCTGGGGCACACCCCCTCCCCGCCGGGAACACGGTGACAGCGGCCCGGGGGCAGCCCCGGAGCACGGGGGAAGGCGGGAGCCCCCCAGGCGGGTCCGCACGCACCTGAGGCAGCGGCAGCGCCCCCGGAGGAGAGCGAGAGGCTCCCGAGGGTCCGCACCGCCGGGGACAGCCCCGCAGGACGGAAGAGCGGCAGCCCCGAGGCGGGTCCGCACTGACGGAGAGGAGCAACCAAGGGGGGCCCCAGGAGGGTCCGAGTGACGGAGGGAAGGGAGCCCCGAGCGGGGTCCGCACTCACCGCGGCCGCGGGCTCCGATCGCCGCCGCCGGCCCGGGACGGCCGGGCTCTTCCCCTGCCGTGCCACGTGACCAGCCCGCTGGCCCCGCCCCCGCCCCGTGACGCGCGCGGACACGTGACGGCGGCGGGAGAAGGCGGGGCCTGAGGCGCTATCGCGGTCGCTGTCACCGTATCGCGACAGGAGCCCGCCCGCCGCGCAGTGACCGCAGCTAGGGGGACTTAGAGGTCCCTTCCAACCCAAACCAGCCTGGGATTCTCTGACCATTAAACACCGCATGACGTGATAACTGTTCCCATCTCATTTCTCTGGCTACTTCTACTGTAAACAGAAGTTAAACGCAGAGACAGGGTTGGAACCACCCCAAATCCGGGTCCCTTCCACCCCAAATCATTCTGGGATTCCCTAAGAATTCACTGTGAAAGTCCTGTCCATCCTGGGATACTTCCTGCTCCTGGGGAGCCTCTCCAGCTCTAAACTGAATTTAATTTCTTCGCAACTCTCAGGGGTCATGGAACAAGCAGCTTACTGGCAGAGGAATTCAAGCCATAAAAATCCTTTTGTGGAAAAAAACATGGGATCTCGACTTTGTCATTACAAGTCAGATGTAAAGGGATTTGCGTTCTGCCGTGGGAATGCAGTGAGGTTGATTCACACACACATCTGGCTAAATGGAAACTCAAAGTTCTGGACTTGTCCTTCATCCACCAATGATCTTTACAGCAACAACTGGGACTGTGTAAAATTACTTGGGAGTTTTTACACTATTTCTTATACTTCAGCAGAAGCAGAGCACAGAGGAAATCTCAAAGAGCCAGACAGGTTTCTAGGTATGTTTATTAGACCAGGAATGCCACTGTCCAAGTGGCAATCAGGGAATACATGCTATTACACGACCATTTTCTCAGTGAAAGTTTAGACCAGTTCATTAGAAGCAGAGGCTGTTACTCCCTCCATTCGCTTGGGGTGACTCTGCCAACAGGTGAAAAGCCCCACGCAATTTTAAGCTGTGTGAGCGCCTGCAAAGGGATAAAACCCAAGATTATTAACTCTGAAATCATAGAAACCTTCGGACATAGGGTACTTTTTGCTCTTTTCAGTTCAGATTTCTTGTTTTTCGAACACGACGTCTCATTAATTTTCTAATTAAACAAGTGGAATATATTTATATTGAATACTATTTAAATGTTTCAGTTTTCTGTTTCAAAATATCCAACTGTAGAAGAAAGAATCTGGAGTGAAACCCCCACCCCCATATGGGTATTTTCATCTTCAATCAAATCCTTGAAATTTTGCTGCTGAAAAAGGTTTGAAATCCCAAGTAAAACAGAGAACACTTGTGTTTCTGATACATTTCCAAATCAAACAATAGACTGATGCAGAAATTTGAGTAACAACTCAAAATCAAGCTGGGAATTAAAAGAACTTTCACCTCTATCACATCACTATTTGCTAACGTAAGAAGCTCCAAAATTCTGACCACTGAATTTATTTCAAGCAGGCAAAATTGACACTTTCAAAGTTTGCAGCTCAAGTCACAGGAGAGTGGTGACAAAACCAACTTACATAGCCCCAGACAGCGGAGAACATGGCGGCTCCACCAAGGAGGACCATGGTCCCATATTTGTCGTGGAAGGTCAGCTCATGCTTGTGGTGAGCTTGTCTGACTGCAGTGTGCTGGATGCCACGAGCTGAGGAGTGTTAGCAAGTACAGAAATGAACTCAAATATATGCCCAAGCCATCCACAACCCCCATCTCCCACCAACAGAGGCAAGAGTTCATGTTGAAAGACTAAAAATGCTGGAAAAATAGTCATTTGGATTTAGAACTCTGGAATGACTCCAAAACATGGGATATACACAAATACTTCAATTTCTTCCAGCTCTCTCAATTTCTCTCTAGAAAGTTATTCCTAATTCCAGTAAAAAACCCCCTCTAAGTTACCTTTTTCATTAATATGTTTTCTTTAGTATTACTGTTTATCTAATAAAGTATTTTGTTTAGTGCTCAGCACTTTTAGATTTCTACATGTGAATATCTATCCTGGCAGTACATGTACCCAAGAAAAGTCAGGATGAAGCTCACCATCAAACTAGGGGGTTGAAGATAGCGGGTGCAGGTAACACCTGCCTCATTCCCTCGGGATTTTTGAAGGGAAGGGAGGAAGGAAACTGAAATAATCCGTGGGCATCAGATAAATAATAGAGAAAAAAAATACACAGTGATATCTTCAAATGATGTACGTTGTAAGTGTACACTATTAAAAGGTACACATATTAAAGAGAAGGCAACAGTGAAAAATCAAAGCAACAGCTACAAAAGACAGATTGCCCATTAGTTGTGTACAAAGCGTTTGATGAGAGAGTGTGCATAAAGATATTACAAAATAAAACCTTTTAGTCTCAGGTCAATGGTTTGCATTTTCACCCAACCGTGATTACAGAAGATGACGGTGATACCGATGTTACTACATCGCTCGCGTGCTCTGTAAGGCAGCACAAGGCGTTTTTTTAAACATAAAAAAGCCTGAGTATCTACCGAGATACGTTTATTTTAGATGCCCACACCTCGGGATAAGCACATCGTGACCCAGGACCAGTGGAACAGACTCTGCGGGGTCTGTATCACTGAAGAGGTAACTTTAACCTTGAGTTTAAGGGCTGGGTATTTGACTATCCCCTTGTCACCGCAGCTCAGGTCAGGCCAGAATGTGCCTTTAGGTACTAGGGAAAGAAAGCACCAAGGAAAGGAGTCCTATGTCAAAAAGCAACTGGGAGATAAGAAAGGCTGAAAGAAATAAAAAAAGCGAGAGGCCAAGGACGCCAGAGCCGCCCGCAGCCCCTGAGGTGCCCTCACGACCCTCCCCAGGTGCACAGCGAGTCGGGGGCTGAGGGACAGTCCGCACAGGGGAGGGCACAGACGGAGGGAGACCCCCCCTGAGGGACCCCCCACACCCCGAGAGCCGCCCCTGTGCTTACCGACGAGGCTCTGCGCGGCCCTGGCCACCGGGAACATGATGAGAGCCGAGCGCGTACCCTTCACGCCGGTGAAGAACAAAATGGTCGCGGCGGAAGTGGCGGCACGGCGGGGGCCTATGGGTAACGCCGGGCTCCTCCTCGCTGCGGCGGAGCTCGGCGGCCGGGTTGGGCCGAGCGCACGGTTCCCTGGCTACTCTCTGGCACCTCCCGGGTACACACGGGCTCTCTATGAGGAACTGAGACAGAAAGAAGCATATACAGCCGTGACGACAGTGCTAATTGCATCCCGGCCACGGCTGTCGACGCAGTGTCAGGATGGCCGAGTGGTCTAAGGCGCCAGACTCAAGGCGTACCGCGCCTTCCCGCGGCGGGGTTGGGTGTTCTGGTCTCCGTATGGAGGCGTGGGTTCGAATCCCACTTCTGACACCACTTTTCCCTTTTTTCTTCACCTGTCTGGGTTAATTTAAATTTGCGAAAGCACCGATCTGAAAAACTCTGGGATTTTAGTACAAATAGAAATCAGGAAAAAATTTAAAATAAAACCCGAAGCATGCGTAAATCCTCATCTCTCCCTGGCAATTCTGCATCAGAGCCTTAACCCACCACACACCTGCTGAGACATTTCCCTGTGCATTTGGATTTTAGAAACGTTTGTAACACATGGCCCAGCAATTTATAGCGGGCGTGTATACATGAAGCATGTATCTGAAGCAAGAGGGAGAACTTCTTACACTGAGAGTGGCAGAGCTCTGGAACAGCTGGCTAGGCAAGGTGTGGAACTCCCCTCTCTGGAGATACTCAAAACCCATCTGCAAGCATTTGTTTTGTTTCAAAATGTGGATTATATAAAATGGTTGATCTTTGTATATTTTCTAGCCCAATCAACAAGGAAGGAGATTTAATCAATGAAACAGCAAGCATCAAACTCTAAGTGATGTCCAGATGTTGGAAAAAATATTACTTTTTGGTAGAACTGCCTTGTTAAGGTTTAGGGCTTGACACGTTTCAATTACTTTAGGCTTAGGGGGAGGTTTACAAAGTTTGGGAAGGAGGATGTGCCACTGACAGCAGACACAAAAGACATAGAATTTACAGCCCACAAGGACATTTTGCAGAACTCCCACGATAAGGAAGACACTAACAAAGCCAACTCAGCAACTAGGCTGAAATCAGTTCCAACTGGTGAAAGGTAATTCCAGCGGGGGCAGATCACGACCACCAACCCTCTGACCAAAGAGAAAGTCAGAACCTGTGCACTAATTAGTATGAGAAGCAAAGAGAAGCATTAGCCAATAGAAGGTAGAATACTAATTATTAAGAGAACTACATTACTTGTATCCAGTGAACACAAATTCCTTTGCTTGTTAAAACTGATAAACATTAAAAAGTTGTGAGAGCTGGAGTGCTTGTTTTGTGGAACACCACAGAGCACTCAAGGCTAGCACAACTGATACAAATCAATCTCTCTCTGAGTGTGTAATTATTGGCTTGTTGCACACCAGGTAATGAATCCAGTATCTTAGTGGGCAATGCTGTGTCACCTGCTCCAGAAGATTGGGCTTCGGATGATCTCCAGAGGTCCCTTCGAACCGTAAGGCTGCTGTCATGCAGCCGAGACACCCCAACAGCCACCACCACGTCCGAGGGTCCCGCCACATATCCCCCCTCAGGGCCCGCCCC
>WAAG01072923.1:572-16039 GCA_013390105.1 Tichodroma muraria
GTAATTAGTTATATTTCTTATACTTACATGCATATTTAATCTATCTACCATACATCCATTTAAACATAAGTAAAATAAATCTCAAAATGCTGAATGACAAATGAATCGGGCGGGCAACTCAGAAGCAAAAATAAATTGCAGCTCTTGCACTGAGTAGACTCTCCTGCCTTTACCCATGAGGAGTAATTAAACGAGCAGTTTGAGTGAATTCAATTGGACATTTCATCAGGTGCAAAGGTCTTTTCAGTGCCAGCAGAGATACCTCAGTGATGCTGAGGCTGTCCATCCCCAGTGACAGTGGTGTGTATCATGTCACCATTGGCACTGTTATTTCTAGGGTTGCTGTTTACTTCAGTAAATTCAGTACTTGTTTAAAGAAGATGAAACCCCCTCATTTTACAAGGCTATTCAACAGCAGAAGATAAATGCTACCTGAAGATACTTTCAATGTACATAGGTAAGGAGGACAAGGTAGAGAAAATGATTACATTTTATAATTAGAAACCAAGGAAAAGTAAGATCAGATGAGTACCCTGAGGTGACAGTGGCTCTTTTCAGGGCCAGGAATTTCATCTCCATGTCCTAAGCCTCCTCAGTCTCAAGGCATCTTTCCTCTTTAGCTAGTAGTGCAAATTGACAGGTATTGATATTTAAAAGAATCTTCTCACAATGTAATTTGACCATAGATATGCTTAACTTAAAGCACATTTCTAATACTGAGGATTAATTTCAATCCATGCCCTAACATTATGAACTATATATGTGTTCTCATAAGGACTCCTTGCATTATGCTCATGGGAAATCATCATTAGGGCTTTTTTTGTGGTACATATAATTTTTATCCAACCTTGGCTTCCATGGCATGGCTTAGATGATGCAATTATTTAAATATGTGCCTCCTTTATTGCTGCTGTGCTATGAGAGCTTTCTAAAATGCTTGTCCAGCAGATTGTCCTGGAATAACTGTTGAAAGCTTCCATCTATTCATTTACCTTTTATTTCCCAAACACTAAAGCCACGGAGCCCATAAAAGTTGTGCCCAAAGTAATCAATGAAATATTGATGCAGGGTATGCATTTATGGACAAACTCAAAGGTGTTAACTGAATGGATGGTAAGTGGAAGTGGTAGGCACAAAATAACATAAAATCAGGTGTTCTGAAAGGAGTCTGTTGAGGAGTGTTTTCAATCCTACAGAGATCTGCTTACCATCCAGTAAATATATATACACTCTCCCTATTACTGCAGAACTTTTAAAGAAGTTTTCACACTTTTGAAAATAGGCCTGACAAACCGTTTCTTCTACATATTTTTAAATTTTGATATAATTTAAAAGTGAACCAGGATACATTTCAGAGTTCCCAAATCACTTCTAGTTGTTTTGGTTTTTTTTTAATTTCAAAACAAATGCAGTTTTTGCTTTTAAACCATTTCCTGAATTTTAGAATAGAGCTGTCTTGGTATTAGTAATGAGTCTGTCTGTTTAACACTCAGGATCAGGTCATCCCTAGGGATATTACTGCTTTGGCCAATGGAAGGCCAGGCTAGAGGTGACTCTGAGCAACCTGGTCTAGTGGAAGCTGTCCCTGCCCATGGCAGGTGTGGGATCTTTGAGGGGATCAAGATGATTTTTGAGGTCCATTTTAAACCCTTCAAAACTTGCTATCATTCTATGATTCTCTGACAGAAAGGAGGCAAGGTTTGTGAGTCATAGATAATATACCTCATTGGACTTAAATATTTTTCTGAGGGAAAACACACAGCTTTCGAGTGTACAGGCTCTCTTTCAGATCTGACTCACCCTTAGGCATTTTAACTGCTCATTCAAGTGACATCCAAAGGGATTTTTAGTTGGCCAACTTTTGGGATGTTATAAATCCGCAAACAAACAAAGCATGCTGGTTCTGTGACTCACATACCTTTCTGTAATGTGTTTGTGTTTACAAAGAGAGAAACTCTTTCTAGAAGCACCACATGGATTTACATAAAAGCAGTAATATAATCTTTATATTGACCAGATGCAAACATGCTCATGTAAGGGAGGAGATGGGCTGTGAGGGTAATGCTGCTGGAAACATGGATTGCCTGTAAAGCGTGGGGTGAGCAATGGTTGTTGTTTACTCTGGGCATGTAGCCATGAAAAAACTATGATTTAGTCTTCATCCTTCAGGAGATGCTTCAAAAGGCAGCCTTCTCCATGACCCCTGCCTCGAGGGGCTGCAGAACAAACCTTTGGGTTCTGTGGCAGTGAAGGTAATGAGTGGCTGATGCCTATCACTTGGACTCCCTGCCAAGCCAAGCTCTGTTATGAGGCATTTCATAGGATTTGGCTCAGCGAAAGGAAGCAATTCTTCCAGACACCAAAAATATACACTAGTGTTTTAAAAACAGTATTTCCCCCAAATTGCCTCTTTAAAGATCTGTACCTGCGAGATGCTGGCAGAGATAGTTATGGTTCATCACCTTCAGCTGACAGACTTGGGCACTCCATGGGGCACTGGCATACCAAATTTTAATTTTAAGGCATTTTTTTCATTTATTAATCTGAGATTTATCAGGTTTCAGACAGAACAAAGTGCATAGTGCATGCAGTGGAGTCTGCATTTCTGATAGACCCAATTATTCCCACAGCAAACAGTCCATGTGCACTGCATAGGAGAGATTCAGGTTAGCTAAATGGAGGAATTATATATTTAATAAAATGAGTCATAAATTCCCAGATAAGTGCTTCTAAATTCTAGAAAAGAAACCCCTGTCTTACTTTCATTAACAGACCAGGTGAACTTAGAAATTTCAGGTTCACAGAGAAGACAAGGGCTTGTAGGGCTTGACTCTCCTTCACCATAGCAAAGTCCATCTATATTGCATGTATTTCCCTGCCAAAAATAAAAAAGGAAATAAAAATGAGTGGGAGGTGAAGGCAATGAAAAAAGAGGAATAAGAACAATAAGAAATTAGCAACTAATTATTTCCGGATATAAGCAGAAATTCACTTGTCTCTTGAAACAAGAAAACATCAGCAATTTAAATGTTGGTGCTTTCTGCTTACAGAGAGGAAAGTTTTCCAGTTCCACCTTGGGATCCCTGTAGCTTTGAATGTTTTAGCTTAGGCAATGGGGTGTTGCTTTGTCATAGATGGATGATGGACGCAACAGAATGTGACCCTTTTCCCATTTCCACACTCATGTGGCGTATGTGGTCATTATTCCCAGCTGTGACTGTTTACATGATGAGTATCAGGTATCCATGAAAGGTGAGCTCCACGAGACTCACAAAACCTGAGAACCTGAGACTAGACAAAAGCTCCTTTTGAAATACTGGAATCCTGCTCTTCACAAACATTAGCAAAAGGAATGCTATGAAAGCAGATTAAAGAAGTGCATTAGAATTTAGGCTCCCATGAGGGAGCTGTAGATAAGAGCTGAGCATATCCAGGGTGCCTCGGTGGAGCAGAACATCCCAAAAGACATTTGTGAGGTGATGCCCTGTGGGCACAGCAGCCTTTGGGCTGACCTGCTCCTCTCCCAGCTGGGGAGCTCACCAGGGCCAGAGAGGCCATGTGGGTCCCATGTGGGTTGAAAGCATTTGGGTCATCTAAGAAGGGAACACAGGGACATAATTTACAGATGTAGTTAAAGATCTATCCCGTGGGAAGGTCCTATGGAGGAGCTAGGCCTTGTAGCCAGTGTTGAGCTACACAGGCAGGTGGGACTTCATCTGACCATACAGATTCCCAGGAAAGCAAGGAATAATTCTGGGAACAAGGGGAATGTCCTTGCCACAGTGGGACAGCAGGATGGACAAGATACCAAACACATTTTTCTTTTTCCTTCCTTTGTTTTACTGAGACTGATTTGTGTCGCTGGCCCTGTGTTTTCTGTCTACTGCTTTACTGGTGTCCCAAACTTCTTTTGCAAACTGCAATAGTCAATATTTTAAATAATACCACTTTAGGGTAACGTGTAAGGTAGAGAAACAAAAAGCATTCTCATAATGGCCATGACGTGGTAGAACATAACAGATCTCCAGCATTAAAACTTGGATGTTAATTAGATTTTATTACATTGTTGTTTTCAAGGGCTTGATGCTCTTATGAAAAAGAAAGAAAAAAAAGTTGGTTTTTTTTTTCTGATATGATATATTGTGGTACAGAATGGGCATCATAAAAGAATACAGAATGTGAAATGGGCTGATATAAAACATCCCCTAATTGAAACACCTTTTCTGAAAGCAATTTAGGTGTTGCAGAGTAATGTAGAAGGGGTAATTAGACTGTAGTCTGATGCAATTGGAAGCCTAGTTCAAACATTCCCTTGAAACATCTTAGAATAGAAATTGCTATAATCCCTAGAGAACACCACATTGAGAGACCATATACATTTTTGAGTTTCAAAAACGTATGAATAAGGAAAGCCTTTGACAAAAAGCCCTCACCTTAGCTTTAAGAGAAATGATTCTGACTCAATTATTTTAATATGAAACTAAAGTGGTTTTGCCCTCAGTTGGGCTGAGTTGGGTTTCCCTGCTCTTACCTGAGGGCAGCCACAGAGGGACTTTGAGACAGGGTCAAAGTACCACATAGGCCTCAAAAAGTAGCTTCTGTTCACTCACTAACTTGAAGAAAAAATGAACTTTTAAAAAATTTTTGTAACTGCTATGTGCTTGCGATCAGTGCAAGTTTTAAAACTGCATTTTCTCATTAGCATTAATGAGAACAGTGAGGCAAATGAATTAAGATGTACCTGATTAATCTTCATTTTATAAAAAAGCAGACTGGTAGCCTTCTACTAATTCATACTTGCCTCAGGACAGGAAAGCAGGATCAGCACATTCAAATAGCCTACCTAATACCCTCCAAAATTTTTTTGAAGCCCCACTGCAAACCAGATAATTTGTTTAATGCAGGTCTCTGGAAAAAAGAGAAGGGAAGATCTTTTCAACGGATATTACACCAATAATTCCACAGGAAAACAGAGGGTTATAGTGCTCTGCAGGCAGTTTCTAACGTGTCGGCAGTTTAAAATGTAAGCTCTAGACTTTTGGTTATGGTTTTGAAACTGTCAAAATACTATATGTTTGTACTTAGCAGTGTTTAATGCAAGCAGGAATAGTTTATGTTCTCTCAAGGGTGTTCTCACACGACAAAAACTGTATAACATGCATCTTTGTGTGCCTCTTGCTAAGGCAGAAAATGGGAATAGAAATGATATACCCTCACCAAACAGGCTGGGAGGGGGAAAATAGCAGAGACACTTCAGAAGCGAAGTTAAGCCTCTCAGGGCAGGCTCCTCACTCTTATTTACTCCCAATAACAGCTGCAAAGGATAAATATTGCCAGCCATGAGCTTTCCTGAGGTGTTTGCGTGAGGAAGGTCCATCATAAAGCATGCTCTATCAGGTGTTCATAACCCACGTAAATATGAAAAAGAAATAAAATATCGCAGACATGAGGTTGTGAAAGAGAAAAGTAAAGTGTTGGGCTGTGCAGCTGATCTGTGAAATAGGTTTTCCCCTTCCAGAGCAGTTATTACACACAGCACATCAGAGGGAGGGAGAGGACTAAGGAAGAGATGAACGATCCGTATTAAACCTTTATGATCTTTAAATTACCTTTAATTTACAAAGTCCGGTCGGATGGAATTGGCAGACCTGGCAGACTGCATCGTACAGGGTCAGCACTCTGGAATTACTGTACTGGAAGCCATCGTTAGTGATCTAAATGATACAAAAATCATCTTTATAAGTAATAATGTTCCATATGGAGACTGTCTGCTCATTGTGGAGCATATACCACTGCCCCCTTGAACTGGATGCCTGCCAGCAAGATAAATTAAACCACTTGTGAGTGGCTCTGTGAGCTAACAAATTGCTTAATGCTCCAAACTGGAAACTCTTCATTAATAACCAAAAGATCTTTTGGCTCAGCTGGCATTCAGCTTTCTGATTGCTATTAGGTTTTATCCTGAAGTTTCTCTTTTTCTCTGATACCCTTATGGAAGCTGAACTCAAGTACTGTGAGGGGGATTTCAAGGATTTGTGAAACACAATTAACATTTTTGGCTGGAACTCAGAACCACTTTTTTACTAATAGCCAATCAGTAAGTAAAATCCTTAACCTTAAAGTGGGAAAAAAAGAAAAAAAGTGTATTATTTGGTTTATTTGAAATTAACCACATAAAATATGCAAGGGTGGACAATATGAGAGAGAAACAGTCTCATTTCTGTGGGAAGGTACATTAGAGCAGTCACCTGTCCCAGCTTATAATGGGTACATGTGGGTAATTCAGAAAGCCTTGAACATGGCCTTTTTTAGATTAGAATTCTTACACAATACAAAAGAGTTGAGTAAAATTTATATTTTAATTTTTCCACAGTAAAAATGAAAAGATACCAGAGAAGTGTGGGTAAGTGGTTAGCTCTTGAGAATGCTTTGTGAGACATCTTGAGAGGTGTGAACCTTAAAGAGGACCCCAAAACCCTGGGGAAGGCCATGCTGTAGACACTGATGAGAACCAGCAGGAAAGCAAAGCCCTTTTGTCAGGTATTTTTCAGTTTTTGTCTTCTCACAGTCAAAATAAATCTGCTGTTTAGCAAATCTGACAGGGTTTGCTTTGGATTCATCAGATACCCCTGTTTTTTCTTGCTATATAAAAATAATCCCCAGCCCTCTTCCATCTCTCCTGAGACCACAAAGCTGAAACATCCTTGGTCCCTTTGCAGGAGATCTTTACAAGACTGAGGCATAAAGTTTTTGATCAATCAATAAACTCTTTCACTTCACAGAAAGAATGTTAAGTTAAATCGAACAAAGATAGACAGAAGAACAGAGAGCAAAAAATACTTAGTAAGTTTCATAAAAAGCAGCAGTTATCATGAATCGGTTCAAAGTTCATGGAAGATAATAGAGCAGATTCTCCCACCATGTCACATGAGATGGTTTTCAGCTCAAAATGCACTGTGAGCTGAGTGTTTGTGTCTGCAGAAACCACCACAAGGACAGGAACAGGCAGTATTCATAGATATTCACTATTTCAACTTGTGGAAGTGAAATAACTTCTTTGGACTATAAAAATTGGTCCAAGAATTCAGTAAAATTCATTGATCTAGTAGAATTCATCAGTTCAAGGAAAATATTAGACTATTGACATATTCGACTATAGTGTGTTGTACTACAGGTAAAAATGCTTTTAAAAGAAATAAAGAATTTCTCCTGCAGTTTGAGAAAAAACTGAAACAGGCAACCCCCCCTGTAGACCTGCTCTTCACTGAAAGACTCTGGCAGCAAGACTTCCATTAACAATTTATTATTCCTAATGCAATTTAAATTTAATTTAATTTAATTATTTTACCAGAGTGTCCAATGTTGTCTCAATACTGGTGTGCTAATAATGGGTGAAAAAATGGCTAGACAGGGAAAAATATAAAAAGCTGTAAAACTGCACTAATTGTTCTGTCTGAAGTGAGCACTATGAGTGAAATATAACTCCTGTAATTTGATTATTTTTTTAATCTGTATTTTTTTTCCACATTCTATTATAAACATCTATTTAGGTCTCTTTTTAGAATTGGACTGGTTTATAGGTATTTTAATTGCTTTTTTATTAGTCATCTTAGTGATGTGGAACAAACACTTTGATGAGAAATAAGCTAAGCAAACATTAAATTTGTTTGGACCTTAAGAGGCAAAAACCCACTTAGAGTTGGGCCTTGTTTGCTTGGGCATAGGTATCATCTGGAAAGAAGAAGCTGCTTCTGCTTAAATGCAAAGGATGATCAGGAAGTCTGTTGCTTCCTCAAGTTTTTCATCCATCATGAAACAATCTTGGCTATTGGCATCACTCTACCTAGACTTTGTACGAAAGTTTCTAAAAAGAAAAGGAAGGTGTAAAACTGTGTTGAGTTCAAATTCAATTTTTGCCTCGCTGAATTTTTTTGTGACTTTTTCTATTCTAGACAGATACAGCCACTAAACTTAATGAAAAAGATGAGAGCTGCTTCCCAAATTAGGTAAGTGCTTGCCAAGCTCTTTCACCTCTTCACCCAGGCATCTGCCTGGACAGCTCAAGTCATCTGCTGCCCGAGCATGGGTTTGTATTTTGATATCCCAATTAATTATGCCAAGCACCCTGGTGTAGCCAGATGTACTTTCTTATCTGCGTTCAGCAGCATGTCACAGAAACAATGGGCAAAATCTGAAACATGAATACAAGAGGAGATTAAATGAAAGAGCACTGAGAAGAGCTCCTGCTCCCCCAATGCTGGTAGTGAAAAAAGCTGTGATGAAATTTTTCTGATTCCTTTAAAATTTGATTTGGGAAGGGGGAGAGATTCTGAAAATATTGAACAGTGACATTTCCAGAAAGAATTGTGTTGTCTTTTGGTTCTGAAAAATCCTTTAGCTGTGTTTTGAAAAGTAGGTACATAGATACATAAGCCAGATCATCAATAAGTCTTATGAGTTGCAATAAGTCTTAAAAAGAATCTTCTGGAACGTGAATTTTTGAACACCTGTGGAATTAATTGAAAGTAATTTTTTATCTTGAAAAGCTCCATGATTTTGTTCTCTGTGCTGCCATGTAAGGCCAGCTGCCTTTGAAGCTGAGCACTGGGCTCTGCCTTCTCAATTTGTTCATCAAAAGATCCACAGGAGTACCAGATTCACGTGCAGACTGAGATGATTTAATTGAGCATTCGCTGCGTAGCTGTCAGCCTGGTTCCTCTGCAGGGTTTGAAGGAGAGGGAAAGGGCAGAAAGCTTACAGGTGCAGAGCTTTTCTGGAGCTTTAGTGCATGGAAAGAGTTTTTGTAGCTGTTTTTGGGGAAAAGATGAGAAAATTTGAGGGGAAAATATGACAAAATTTGTACAGACCTCCTCAGGGCTGAAAGGAAGCCCTTGAACACAATCAGAATTGTAATGGACGTGTGCTGTGAGGACGCTGTCCTGGGAACACTGGAGAAACCTTCCCGTGCACAGACCAGGATTTTAGCTGTCCTCTTGGGCCAGGAACACCCAGGGTGTCTCCCTCTCAGATCCTTCCACGAGGATTTTTATCTCACAGGCAGCATTTTATCTCACAGCTGGCAGAGTTCAATACCTTTCTAAGAAATTTTAGAGCCCTAAGCAGAGGACCTTGAGCCCTGGTGTGTGACACAAGGAGGGTCCAAGGTCCACTCAAGCAGCAAACAGTCAGGCTCTGCACTCTCAGGGTTTTACCCTAATGCCCTAAACTCCCAAATCCTTATCTTTTTAAAATAAATGACTGACTAGAAGACGTGCCCTGCCAATCACCTTTCTGTTTCCCCCAGGCCATGTGGCAGCACCTGTCCCCAGCTGGGGTGCAGGTGGCTGCAGGGTGTAATACCATGGTGAGGGGAGGGTTTTACACATTTCCTTTTGCATGTTGCAATTTTCAGAGCACATCTGCAGTCTCCCGACAATGGCAATATATTCTTCTCAGCTTCAGAGCCTTTAAAAGATCTCAGTCTTGTAAAAGACAGCTGCTCTGCAGAAAATAACCATTCAGGCCTAGAGTGGGACCACGGGCAGCAGGCGTGCTGGGTCGGGAAGGCACTGGTTTCCTGGGGATATGTAGAAAGTAGGTACCATTTTGTGAAAAACAGGGGCTAAAACTGCAGCGGATAACCCAGAAGAAGCAGATAATGCACATGATTCTTCCTACAGCCATTCACCCTATGACTGTGACTGCGACATCCCAGCTCAAGCCTTCCCAGGAGCCAGCCAGTGCACGCACTGCTCAGGCACACAGGGAGTCAAAGCTCTCTGACACTTGCTGCCTAATCAGGAGTTTGAGCTGGGGTTCTCAGAAATGGAATACTAATGATTAACCATTGATTAGCACAACTGCATCAATCTCAGGTGATTACCTCTAGAAGTGATTGTAATTTTCCCTTTTGGGTTGGCTACAGAGACACTTGGGTTTAGCTGATTGTTTTGTTTGGTGGGGTGTTTTGTAATTTTTTTTTCTCTACATAACATTAGTGTGAGTATTTCTACAGGCTTTTTCATTTCTGAAAGGCAGCAAATTGTGCTTTGCATTTTAATTTACCATGACAACTGATTTCCTCTTTCTAAAATGTTTCTTAGAAACATAATAAAATTCCTACTTTCACTTGCCATCTTGCGAACGGCTCATCACCAGCCACGAAGTGCACAGCCTCTGTGATATTCAGGGGTGGGATCTGGCAGTCAACAGCCTCAGAGCTCAGAAAATGTGCTTTTGTGCTTTCTTGTTCTCTTGATATCCATTCGCCATCGAGATGCTACAGTAAAACAGAGGGAGAGTGCAGAAACTGAAGGTTCATAAAGAGATTCCAGTTGTCAATGTATGTTTATATTTCTAATCAATAATAAAAGGCATTCCTAGGTGGTTGATTTAGAAGGAAACATGCTGTTACTATAGCTACAGTAAAGGGGACGCCACGCTTAGCTAGACATGCAGGTAGTCTATTGATTTAGGAGGTGCTGTGGTCTGCACTTGGGATGAGCAGCTGGGATGAGAGAGGGTGATGTAATCGAATAACTTTTTTCTGGAGCTCAGCAGCCAGCTCGTGGCTCCTTGAAGGTGATGTCAGCTACTCCTCCAGATCAGCGGCACAAAACATTCCAACTTGGTAAGAGCCTATGGAGCCCTCACAGCAAATCTCAGCCGTGCCTCATGAGCGTGCCAGCACCGACTGGGAGTCAGGCTGAGTGTTCTGAGGTGGATTTATGAGTTTAATCAAACATTTCATATCTGAAGATGTTGATCCACCAAATAACTCAGTTGCAGCATTGCCTGTGTATTGTTGTTTATGATAAAATTACAGTGCTAGCATAAGAGATGAGTTTGATGCTCACCAAAACTTCTCATTTGGTGTTGAAATATGACTAAGAAAATTCAAATGAGAGCCTCTGTAACTGTGCTGAGGAAACCCTATATTCAACCACAAAACTTAGCATTTAAATGTGTTTCAGAAAACAACCAACTGTAGTGATTCCAGATGTACAAAATGAAAAATAATATTGTGATTTCAGGCTTCAATGGACTACAGAGCCAAACAGGAGTCAAAAAAAACTCCGTGGAGATAATGAGCAAGAACTCATAGCTGTGCACTTCCAGAGAACCCAGTCCTGGGAAGGTTTGAGCCTCTTCAGCTCCCCTCACTTGTAGCAAACACATTGGCAGTGGGCTTGGAAGGTACTTGTAACCTGCTGAAGCAGTGAGGGAAGATAGCACAGGTCAGAGTAAAAGATTTCTATATACACACAGGTCAGAGTAAAAGATTTATATATACACATATCAAAGTTTGACTGTACAGTCAATATTTTAGGAGCGAACAGGGGGCTGCTTACGATTAACCTGGTGACCTGGCAGTGCAGGTTGGGAGACTCTTTGAATCCAAGGCCAAACACCCGGATCCTGCTGCAGTCCGAGGCACGGACGTCGCAGAGGCCCCCGTTCTCCAAGCCCGTGACTTCCAGAGCTTGCTCTGCAAGGGTGACATAGATACAAAGCTTTAGAGAGCAGCACTTACACGCTGTTCTGTTCTGCTTCATCAGAGATTTTGGTGTAGTTGTTCCTGGTTGTGTTTAATACTTTTCCTCCGGGTCTTCCTTGCCTCCCTGTGGGTTTCTCTTGAGCAGAGAAACAGCAGTTGTCAGAAGGGGAAGCAGCAAACCTCCATTAAATATTGTCCTGTGCACCCAGTGCTGCAAGATGTATCAGCAAGTGTCAGGGCTCCTGAATCAATTCACTGAAGCTGTGGTTTTGTGTTAAAAGGTCTCCAGGGGTAAAACTTCTGTTGACCTAAGTATCCAGTGGCAATGCATCTGCTGACCCAGGCAACAGGATGGGAGCACCGCTGAGAGGACAAGTTCTCTCATAGCACAGAGAAACATGGGAACATGATGACCATGCCACCAGGATGCCTGGAGAGTTAAAAAGCAGGGTAAAACCCAGTCCTGTGCTTTTGTTTTGTTGTTTGTTTGTTTTTCCCCAAAAGTTTTGGCAGCAGTAAAAGGGTCCTCAAAGTGAAGCTTTCTTGCGAGGGTTAAATCACTAATGGCAGCACTCAGCTCTGCACTGTGTCAGCACAAAGGTCATGCACCAGCTAAGTTTCACTTAAATCCTAAGTTGAGGCCTTAAGTAGAGTTTAAGTGACGTACAGCCTGTGCTGGCCCCCTTACAAGGCTGACTTTCACCCATTACTGTCTTTAAAATGCTTTATGGTTCTCAGGTAAAGTTTCATTTGGGTTCTGTTGCACTTTGGATATTTACCTTCCCAAATTGCTCATTGCTTTCACATTGGTGTTATTTCTACAGGGGAAAAATGCAAGTCTATTGGATGTCAGAATTCACATTTTAATTAAGAAAAATTATAATTTGGTAGATATTTGCACCAGCTCTTGGGTAGCACAACACCCAGAATGGCTCCAATATCATACATCAATAATATCAGTCAGTCAGGATCATGGCTACGTGTTTTCATTTAAGCTATTTGTAGATCTAGTGGTCAGGAGAAGCTGCTATAACGACAAGTAACACAAAGCAGAACATTTTCTTCTTGTCTCCTGATCAATATTTAATAGCAGAGGCATGACCAGTAGTCCTGGGAGGGACATTGCTCACTAACAGAGTGGAGCCCCAGTTGTTATCCCTGCTTAGGTTCCTCTTCCCTTCCCCATCACCACTGCTCTGGCAACGCAATATTGCCCATCAATTTTCTCTGAGCTGTAGCTTGGCTAAAGCAGAAGCTCTCCATTACCTAATATTTTAATGGTACATTAGTTCAGCTCTGATTTGAGGGGCAAAATGCCCTGAGAGGAGTTGACAACCTTCCCCAGCACCTCACTGTTCCTTTAGGACTCTGCCATTTGGGCTGCAATTAAGAAAAATGCTGTTTAAATACTGCCATCCCACCAGATTGCAGCCTGTAACAACAGAGCTGCATGACTCGTGTTTTTGCAGAGGAAAGAAGGGAGGAAAGCAACATAAACATGAAAAATAATGAAAGGACTTTTTTTCCCCTGCATCTCTGAAGTGCTTTTAGCTTTTCTTTCATTTTTTTTAATTGATTTTATTGCAGCAGTATTACCAACACTGTTGGACACTTTGCAATATTTACAAGAAGAGAAATCGTTTACAGCTTATCAGCTTTCATCAGTTACTGGTGTGTTCCTGTAATGTACAAAACTATTAGTCAGATGTGGTGACTGGTTTTGATAAATTGCCTTCTTCTGTGGTTAGTGCATAAAAATTAAAAAAAAAAATGCTTCATTATGTTTTTCATGAGATTTTAATAGTTAGCCCCACTAGTACTGAGGTAGCTTGGATTGCATTAACGTTTTCATTATCACTGCAGATTTTCAGGCTTCTGTGGGTGAAGTGGAATCTCAGAGTCTGGGAAGGAGTGAGGCACAGGAGTGTGTTCCTGCAGCCCTTCCTGTTCCACAAAAGCACTCTCAGCTCAGCTGCTTGTTGATTAAACCCCTGCACTTCCCCAAGGGGTTCCTTACATCTTTATGGCCTCACTCTGGTGTCAGGGCAAGATTACCCAGCCCCAGTGCTTTGCCCAATGACTTACAGTATCACCTCAGCATTTTGCATTTATTTATTTCAAACCATTCTGGACACACCTGTCCGAGTTTAACCCCAGCCAGGAGCTGAATATCACACAGGCATTTGCTCACTGCCCCTCCTAGCAGGACCAGGGAGATAATCAAAAGGGGGAGAATGAGAAAATGTGTGAGTTAAGGGCAGTTTAATGGGAGAGAAAAGGAAGAAATACAGTAATGATAATAATTATAAAATATTTAGAATATACAAGTGATGAAATTGCTCACCGCTTGCCAAAAGATGCACAACCAGTACCTGAGCAGTGATCCCTGGCCAGCTTTTCCCCAATTTATGTACTGAGAGTGATGCCATATGGAATGGGATATCCTTTTTGTCAGTGGGGGTCAGCTGTCCAGTTGGTGTCCCCTCCCAGCTCTCTGTGCATCCCCAGACTACTTGCTGGCAGGGCATGAGAACATGGAAAGTCCTTTCCTTAATGTAAACACTACTTGGCAACAACTAAAAACATCATTTCCAACTTTA
Organism: Tichodroma muraria; assembly: GCA_013390105.1. Classification (NCBI taxonomy): domain Eukaryota; kingdom Metazoa; phylum Chordata; class Aves; order Passeriformes; family Sittidae; genus Tichodroma; species Tichodroma muraria. The sequence goes on from WAAG01072923.1 coordinate 14,670, forward strand.
AGTCTGATGGAAAATAAAAGCAATTAGAATGTCTCCTTTCTTAAAGAATTAGATACTAGAGTTTAGCCTTTAGACCTCAGTATAGTCAGTACATAAATATTGTTATTTATTGTAATATTGTATATATCATTGACAAGAATTGTTATTTTTATTTATTTTTTTTTTTTTTAAATGAGCTGTCACATGTAATGGATGTAGGAATTTTAGGCATTTGGTTTTAATGAGGGTTTCTGTCTGTCTTCCCCTCTACCTTCTAGCGTTGTTGCATGTTAGCCAGTTCCAGCCAAACAGGGGAAGTGAAATCTCCATGCCATCTGCTTTGGAAAAGTCTCCTGGCAGTTGGCAGCTGGGCACTCAAACATCCAGACCCTGTTTTTGCTGGGGGTACAGGGATCAAGGTGTGGTTCTTTGCTCTGTGGCAGTGGAGGGGTAGTTGCAAGTCCAGAGAGGTGCTGACGTTAGAAGGAAATCTTGGAGAGCCTGAAAAGCCTCAGCAAAAGAGCTGCAAGTATTTCAGCTAAAGACTGGAGGGAAGAAGGACAGTAGCAATAAAAAGAGCTGGGAAGCATCACAAAGGTGAGAGTGAGGGCAAAAGTGCAGACATGCAGAGAAAGCGGAGGTTGTGCACACCTGGGATGGATGTCTGATGTCTACAGAGGGGCAGGTTAGAGAGGAGAGAAATCTGTAGGTAACCAGGCAGTTCCTGGAAGGACCTTGTAAAACGTATGATATATTTGAACATTAATAATTTATGTTTAGGGAGTGTGAATGTCAAAATACAACAAAATCCAGAGCAGAACATCCTCCATATTTTCCTCTGTATGGCCTATAGGCCAAAAATATGCTTTGACTTTTACTAGTAGATTAAAAACTGAAGCTCAGGGTAGCACCTGGGGCTCAGATGTGTGACAGGGTGCAGCTGTTGTGGAGGAGGATTTAAGGAGCTGTGTGTTCACATCCACTGTCTCAGGCATGGGCATCCCACTGCATTTCCAGTGCCCAGTCTGTACACACAAGTAAATATAAAAAAATGCATCTATCATCTGGCAGTACATTGCATTTGGACAGTGATGAACAGCAGGAAATGTTGGGGGAAAAAAGTTAAAAAATCTTGTGTTTTAATGAATCTTTCTTGAGATAAAAAGGAGAGAAGAGTCTGGAGTTGTAGGTGGAAATCTCAAAAGCCTCCACACCTCAGGTGACAGAATAAAGGATCTGTCGTCCTTGTATTGTAATACTTGTGTTGTGCCCTCCTCAAGGCATAACACCTCCTTTGCCTTCCCTGCCTTCTCCTCCCATCTCCAGTAGGAATTTCCAGACAAGAGCAGTAAATTCAGAGGTGCTGACGATGCGTTTTCATTCTGTAATCA
>WAAG01072934.1:221-12299 GCA_013390105.1 Tichodroma muraria
GAGAGAACAACAAGGAAAAGAGAACACTGCAAAACCAGTGACAATGAACAAAGCTGAATATCCAAATCAGTAAAATTCCCTTTTCTAGTTATGTGCAGAGGTATGTGACCCTTTCCTATTATTTTTTTTCAGATTCCTCAGATTTATTAGCAAACACAGCATGATGGTAGCCATGGGAACACTATTAAAGTTGTATCTAGTTTTCCAGGCAAGCAGGACTTTGCAGTCCCACAGGATGTTATTCAAAGTATTTTATAGATTTTTTTTGTCCACATTTCAGTGTTACAAACATATGTACTGTAGCATAATTGACAGGGGTTATTTTGAGAGACTTTAAAGATTTTCACCAATCTTTTTGCATAATCATATAATACAGTTTTTAAAGAAAAGTTGTAATACAACCAGAATACAAGACACTTCACCAAATTTATTCCCCAGACAATTCTATTTTTTTTATTTACATTCCCTTTCCCCAAACTCTTAAAAGTGTAAAATGCCTTACGACCATAAAATGCTTATAAAGCCAAGGGTGAGACCAACACAGACATGTTTCTTAGCACAAATTTGCAGTCCAGAGCAAAATATGAATCACTTTTCCCTCTGAGACTGGTACGTGTAATTGCATGAATTGGCAAACTCAACTTGCCCTGGTAATCCCAGCGCATTTAGATTACTTCTTACTAAGGATGCTGTGAAAGGAGAAGCTTTGTGGGGAAAAGCAGGGTGAGGATGCAGATACATGCAGATGAACCATGTTTCACCCTCACTCAATCCCAGCTTAGAGTGGTTGTGCAGCAGATGTTATCCAAAGTGCCAATGCTGCGGAATGTAAGAAACCAGGGTCTCCTCTCATCCATTGCATTCTGGTTGCATACAGATTGCCTGAAGATACAATTCCCTCCCCAGTTTGGGCCTCAGTGTAAGAATGAGATATTTTTCAGGGCAATTTGGTTTCATTTCTTTCACATTTGTATTTATGACATGAATTCAGTGTGGACAACAGCTTTTCCTAAAGAAGTTGGCAAGTCCATCTTCATTCTTACTATCAGCTATTGAAACTGGAACACAAAAAAAGCAGTCTCTATCTCATTTTGCAGGGATATTATTGGTGAAAAAAAATCATCTTTCAGCATCTGGTTTCATTTCTTATTTCCTGAATCATGAAAAAAGAATGATTTTCATTTTAACCTGTACTAAACTAGGACACTCTTTCCAGAAAGCATAATAACAATTAGAAATTGCTTTGTACTTTGTAGGATTGTTGTACCAGATGTTGTTGCCTGACAAAGTTACAAAAATTAGGGTTTTAACTGTCAGCGTTACTACCACCTTGGAAATATCCTTTGATGCTTTTTCTAGCTTTGAAAGACAAAACTATAAGAACACTGGAAAAATAATGCCTGTGTGCCAATGCTTAGCAGCACCATGAAGAAGTGGTAGTATTGAATACAGGAAAGTTTTGTGACCTGTCTTCAGACAAAGACTTTTTATTTCAAGTAGCACAACCTTTCTGATATTCATTCTGATTCCGTTTTCCTGTGACTGTCCTGGTTCTTAGAAAACACATAGTGTTTTATAGCTCAGGAAGGAATGTGCCAGATCAAGCTTTCATTACTTGGCCTTATAGTTATCCAGCAAAGCACACCAGTCAGAAATTCCAAGACTGGGCTTGGGTGATTTGTAGCAGTGCGGGGAACAGAAAGAATGAGAAACCAAAGTGTTCAGTCCGATTTCAGTAGGTTGTAGGGAAATAAAAGAGAAAAAAAAAAAGAAATTGCTGTGGTAAAATGATTTTAATGAAAATAGAAGGAATATTATGGCTGTGTCAAGCAGTGAGGAATATTGGAACACAAATGATTTCAGGCTGAAGAACAGTCACAGCAGAGGGCTTCCTTCATAAGAAAGGCCTGGAAACATCCATTTGCAATAGAGGACTACATACATAGAAGTGAAACTCTGAATGCTCTGTAGTAAAAGGAGGGACGGCTACAAAAAACCAATACTCCTATTGTCATTTAGTTAGACGATAATTTAAATCCTAGGAAGTCCTTTCTCCTCCTTGGTAATGACACTGATAAATTCAGTGCATTCATTTAAAGATTGCTTTTTCAGAAATTTTTAATGGATATTCTTTTGACATTGCACAGCATGTCTTCTAGAGAGGTGATCATCACTTAGAACTATTTAAGCTTGTATTGTAACTTGTATTAATTAATAAGTGCAGGTAAAGATTATGGAAACCAATAATCACATGCTGCCAGTAATGAGAGAACATTTTAAATCCATTGGCCAATGCCCTGTTATGTCTATAGTATTGATCAAACATCCATTTTATGAACACCTGACAAGCAAGAGCACTTCTCACAATCAAGATAAGTAACAATACAGCCTGTGATCTTCATGTCAGGGAGATTTAAGTCTGAGCTCCCCTGCACATGACAGGGAGCCAAGAGATGTGGCAACAGCAAGGCAAGCAGGACAGTGCCCTCCCCAGCCCTCCCAGTCTCTGCTTCCCTAAAGATTGAGAGAAGAGCGGGGCTGACATAGCTCAGGGATAGACACACTGGCAGTGACACAGCAGGTCTGAGGTGCAGCCAGCCAGGCAAGACAGACCAAGCACAAGGCTGGATACAATATGTCTGCAAGAAACTCAGGAAAGGACTTGACATCAGAGTGGACATTTTGGTTTCTCATTCTTTCTGTTCCCTTGAAGGCTACAAAACATCCAAACCCAGACCCTGTCTCAGGAGCTCTGACTGTTGTGCTTTACAGGATAACTTCAAGATCAAGTGTTAGTGCATTTCCTGATTCATGGGCAGACAGTACACAGATGGAGGGCAAGACTCATGATTCTCCTGCCTCCTTCTCCCAACAGAGCTATTCACAGCAGTCAGCTCCAAGGCAGTATATCTGTACCAGGTAGGAGCAGATCCTGAGGAAGCCCAGTGTTCTGGATGAGGATGGGGCCAGAATCTTCAGGACTATGCAGAAAGACATTACAGGACAATTACAAAGTGCTGGTGTACTTGGGGTATTGTCAGTATATCCATTCTATTTACTAAGAAAACAAATACTTATTTGATGACTTTCTGATCCATTCTCAAAATGGAAATTTTGGCTTAAATTTCACTCCATATCTCTAAGAAACAAAACAGTGGTAAGAATTTAGCATTTAAGTATACTCAGTGGAGTTACCTTCTATGAGATGATCCTTACTCACAGAAAGCTCTTGTTAACACCAGAGGAAGTTTTCTTTGGGAGCCCACAGGGGCCATAGGTGCTACATGCTGAAGTGCTGCATTCATGCTGAGGAATCCTTCTATTTAGTAAAACATATCCCTTGTATTTATTGAAGTTGTTCATCTACCTGATGCTTTACTTTTTCTCTAGTAGGAGTCTGATTTAGAGTTGATTTCTTCTCTGTGGCAAATATGTATGATATATTACAGATTTAACTATGATTCTTATCCCTTTCAGGAGAGCTGGTTTTCAATTCTCATGCAGCTGGATACTTCTGTTCTACAACAGCAGACACTGGAGTCGAAGGGAGTATTTAACACCACTTTTCCACCGTTTTGAAAGACTGTCAAGGGTAAATCTTATTTATTCTTTGTGATCCAGGAGCTTTATTAATCCTTTTAATTGCCTTTATACAATAATTAGTATAGTAGCTGATATAAAGAAATACAAAAATGTTGTGTTTGCCCATTATTTTAAATTTGGCATATACTAGAAATATGTTTTTCTCTTTTAATTTACTCTTCAGCAGGAAAAAATAGAAAAATACATATTTCAATTAGTGATTAACAGTAAGTTTGATTATATAGTTTGTACTTGAATTGGAAATACTCTTTCTCTGCTGTCCCTGGTAGACAGTATAACAACCACTATTCCTCATGGTAAACTGTTTTTTTACTTTTATGGGACCTGTACCTCAGTAAACATCATTACAGATCACTAGAGAAACAACTAACATAATCAAAAAGAAAAATAATATTTTGAGAAGATATCTGCCAAATCCCAGCTGCTGCAATACTTAAAAGCAGTGACAACTGATTTAAAATGTTATTTTGAGGAAGCACCTCCCTTTGACAAGCAAAGAGTTAACACTGTAGCAGAAATAAGCTGACAGTGAGCATAAAGAAAACCTCTTCCATAGAGCCTAATGCAGCTCTATGCATCTTTTCTGACTCGAGACATTCCAGGTAATAGTAAATGTTATTGAATATTAATTTGCAATAAATATTGGTTTAAAATTCATAGAAAATATTCATTATATCAAGGAGTATATTTGTTGACAATGAGATGTACACCGCCAACAGCGTTTGTTTCTTTCATTCAATCCATTTTGAAGTACAATCCTAAACATGGCAAAATAGTGACAGAAAATAATAAAAATCATTATTCTTTCTGGTTTTCATCTCTTTGGATACCATTTTAGAAGAAATGTGACCTAAGATCATGTGATACATAAATTAAGAAGTTCAGTAAGAGAAAAATCTTCTTAAAGGCATTTCCATAAATAGCAGTGAATGTAAGAAAATATGCTATATTCCTTTAAAATTTCGAGATATGTTACAACAGGACTGAATATGAATATTTGCTTTCTGATGCAGTTCATTTACATTGTCCCAGAAGACTGAAATGCTGAAGGTACACTTCATTTCAAGATGAAGATGTCTGAACAAGGGTGTCTGAATACAGGTTTAATTGTGGGAGGTGGTTCCTTGATCTCCCACTGCAGTCAGAGGAAACGTAGGGTTAAGAACTTAGGTCCCACATAAAAGGGGCTGTCTGGTGACATCTGAGACAGCCTCACATGTCCCTAACACATGGGGGTGGCAGATCTGTGGGAGACCCATGCTTCTGCTGTAGGCCAGATGGGCAAATCCTCAACCCATGCAGATGACACCAGGCAGCTGAGTGTGGGTGGATGAACCGAGCTCTGTCTCCTCAGACTGTAGTGGGAGTTTAGACACCTAGCACATATGGACACCTCCATCTAGATAATTTAAACCACAGCCAAATACCATCCAAAAGACCAGAGAAAAGCTGCATGCATAAATTTCCACAAAATAAGCATGTGTATATTTTCCGCCTTTTAAATGTCGTGTGTCATGAGAAATACACATATCACATTTGTGCACACTCCAGAAGTCAAATAGTGCAATGTCAAATGAAACTAATTCTGTGCCATATGATGGAAGATTGTATGGTATAAATGCATTTCCACAGCATCAGATAAAACAGAAAATCTGTGATTACTGAAAAGCAACCTAATTTATGTCTGATGTGCTCCGTGACGCGTGCTTGCGCAAATTCCATCACAATCAAAGTAATTTTTCAAATCTGTTTGCACGTTTAAAATAGTTCACATCTGCCTATGCTCACAGCTGCCAGTATTAGTGGTTTCAGTAATTATATGCAAGTCAACTCACTGAGCACATCTTCAGCTCAAGGCCTAAAAGCCTGTATTTTCTATCTACATTGAACATATGCAAGACAGTTTAAACTTTACCAGGCTATAATAGTGCTTACACAAGAAATTATTGAAAGTATTTATGGGAAAGAAAATATGTATGCTAAGTCCATAAGTCTAAGTCATCATATCAGTGGTAAATAGCAGGTGTGTAAATCATACTCAAAAAAGTCCTGAACACAACAAATAGCACATTTTGCAAAGCTTTATTGCATTCTGTGAAACCATCAGCATTTCTGGGAATTTAGCAGTGTGGGAATCTATATACTGGTTTCTCAACATACTTTTAAGATTACTTTTTTGAGATTTACTTTTTGAGATTTTGTGTGTTAAACCACACACATCCACCTCTAGAATCTAAACAGATAACGTAGCTAAAATCTCCATAGTTAGCAGAGTCCCTGCTTACAATCCAAAGTTTTCAGGACAGAAAAAGGAGGGGGTTCATAGGGTCAGAAACCCATCACATATTGGTATCAAATGTTGATTTTCAGGACTGTTATACACATTTAGACTGGTTTGTATTGTCACTAAAGTTTTGTGTTTCAATATGCTCATGTAGTATCATAAATGCATGAAATATACATATTATGCATAATACAAAGGTACATATATATTTCTATCATTAATAGAGGAACTTAGTCACAGTCAATTACCCTAATGATTTGATGGGGGAAATAAGCTTACTGAGAACTTCATGGTCACCTAACAATTTTGTCCCCAAACTGCTATAAAAGCTTCTCTTCCTAAGCAAAGTCTGCACAGTTGCTCAGTCCTGTAGAAAGATGATGGCAATTTGTATGTGCTTTTCAACTGCACTAGCAAAAGGTATAAAATATAAAATATAAAAAGAGTACAGGTTTACTGAAAATCCTGATTAACAGAAGAAAACACAGCATCCTACCCAAAATAGAATGAAAATGACTGTGATTTTAAACTGTCAACATTGACATTTATTTAATTAAATAAATAATTTTCTGATGTTTCACTGCCATGCACTCTTCCAGAATATTGAGTTCTCCTAGTACATGAAATGGTATCAGTTCTGACAGTCAAATTGACATTGAGTTTTCACTTCTCACGCCTACTTTGCAATTTAATCTAACTTAGTTGACCTCTCTCTCTTTGATTTACTATATAATTTGGATAATGAGGGAAAAGCAAAGGCAGAGATTGAGATATTTGACTTAAGTGACAGAGTAGCAAGTTTTGGGTTGAGTTTTAGGTATGTTCTAGGTCAGCTTTTTCACAGCCTCGTCAAAAAAAGCATGACTAACTTGTATTTGCTAGTTGTTCAGCTAAAGAGGAAACATTTTTGCCAGTAATTAGCAGCTTGGATTGCCTGCCAGATGAGAAAATGTATTTTTTCTGCCTCAATGGGAAGTGGCTTTCAGCAGTTCAGCGTGTCCATAGTTCGCTGTCGCCAGTTGCTGTGGTGCACAGCAGCGGTGTGAATCTGCCTAGGTGAGCTCTCTGCACCACTCCGCGCTGTCCCGGGGTGACGGTCAGACTCATCACCATGGAGACTGACATGAAAAAAGCCTCGTCGTATGACACAAAAGAATAAATCAGTGGACAAACCTATGGCGCCCTCCCTTGAGTTACGATCTCCCGGAGCATTATCGTCAGGTTGCTGGGCTGTGCTGGGTGAGTCAGTTTCCCCTGCAGAAAACAGCTCCTGGCACCCAAGCAGGCATGACTCAGTGGCACTAGCAGCCAAAGTACAGCTAACAGGGCTTTTGCACACTGGCTTGAGGGTCTGTACCCTTACTAAACAGAGAGCGCATTGCTTTGTTTTAATTCCAGGAATCCTAGACTTACTTATTTCCAATAAACAAAAGATAGGTTTACTCACCCTGTTTGTGAGACTAAAGATCATTTTCTTCTTGACATGGTTTCTATAGCTTTGTCATAAATGCAAGACACATTTCAAAACCTTGATTTTCTTCTGTATCTCAACTCCCTCCTTTCTATGTTAAGGAATTAAAGCCTAGATTCACTCTGATCCAACTGAGCTGGTTTTCCAAGGCTGTTCATCTCCTATGGAGGATGCCCTTTTTTAAAAAAAGGAATTCAGAACTTGAAAAATGAAAATAGAGATACTGCTAGCATATAAATTTGTTCTGTGGTTCAAAAGCTGGGGGAAAACTGTCTTTACAATTGTAGTGTGAAACACCTGACACTAATGTGTGTTATGTTCACCTGAGAACAAAGACACACAAAAATAAGTAAATAAGTAATCCTAGTTCCTAGATCTTCATTCTGACTTCTTCCCCCAAATTTTAAGGCAGGCCATACATATACATAAAATAGCATTCCTAGTTACCAGCTCTTCACTTGCTTTTCTCAACCTGAATTTTAAGGCTGGATTTGGGGAAGAGAGGGAGTTTGCATTTTTCTTGGAGTGCCTGAGGCAATCGTGGGCTGAGGGCATGCAGTGCATATTATTTCCTTTGCTTTTCAAGATGAGATTCCATCTTCAGAGCTACATTCAATGTGGATCTGAATCATATTGATTCAATTAAAAAGTCACCTTAAAAGCATAAGTATTGCAGTAACCTCCTCTGTAAGTCTGAAACATTCCAGACTCCCAGCAGAAGTCCCAGTTTCATTATTGGACCCTGTGGCTTGAGTACGGCAGTTCAATTTCTGCACTCAAGTTTTCTCATTTTTGCTATTATATTCTCAGAATATTAATCCAGTTAACTAGACAAGGTAAGCATTTTTTAAAGTAGTGAGATTTGCTGAGACAGTTGATATTCCCTTATCCAATTATTTATTCTTAATAACTTCCAGGGATCTATTCTGATAGGAGACACATAATTTTCAAAAACATTTTAGAAGTGGAAGAAGCAATCTCATGTAGCAGAAGAGTTTATTTCAAGTCTTGATTAAGAATTTCCAGACTTCTAGTCAGTTAATAGAGAAGAAAAGCACTCCTGTCTTCCCATAGTGCACAAACCATATTCTTTCATTTTATTTTTTATGTGCTGGAATAAATAAATGCATTAAATGATGTGGCCATTTTCCCCTTCTATCCCATCACATTATTCCTAGCAGGATTTAGTAACAGTGAAAAAAACACTGTTATTCTAGGAATTTTTGAGGTTTTTAACAAAACAATTTTATCCCACCAAGTTCACTTTGAATCAGATCAAATTTATTTATAAACTCATGGTATTGTATCAAACACTTATATCTGAAAAAAAAAAAAACAGAGGAAATTTGCCAGAAGCTAGTAAAATTTAGAAAAATATTAGAGAGTTCCACAGTTAAAATGAAACCATTAATTTATTTTAATTCAGTATGTAGATAGTGTTCTTTTATTCCTTTTAAAAAAGAGCTAAAAGTTTACACTTTGCTCCATTCTGGAACAAGATTCCTCTCTCCTTACAAGGCTTCTGTGCTATTAAGAATGGAATCAGGAGCCTGCTGTTCTGTTTAGATGGATGTAAAAGAACTTATATTAGATTCATATTGTTTATGGAAAGAAAAACATATTCTCCAGAAAATAAAAATTAACCTTCTTTTAGGAATAAGGAATGAAGGACTGGAATAATTTAAAATTCTTGCACAAGTCAGAAGCTAGAGAAAAAGAAATCATTCTCATTCTCCTTGATACCCTACTTAGTGGACTCTCAGTGTTTCTGTGTCCACCTTGCACTCCCAGACAAAATATATTTTTACTTTAACTGAATAAATTATTCCGCCTTGGAGAAAGAGCCTATCACTTACACTTTTACAATTTCAGTCTATGCAGACATTCTGCAAGGCAACACTTTTACTGTGAGGTTGGTCGCTCACTGTAGCAGGCTGCCCAGATAGTTCTGGCATGTCCAGATGTGGAAATTTTTGAACCCCAAACTGTCCTGGGTAGCCTGGACCCATCTCTGAGTAGAAGTGTCAAAAGGTCTGACCCATCTCCAGAGTGTCTGCCAGCCTCAGCCACTCTCTGATTCTGAAACACTCAAAGTTCCTCTTACAGTGGACAAATGTTCCACAAAGAATACCTGAACATTTGGCAGATACTGCATCTGTGTGGCTGCATATAATCTCTCCACCTGAAAAGCAGCCCTAAAACAAAAATATGAGGTGCTCTCAACAAGTGGTGAAGACATAAGTAGTATGACTCAAAGCTGCCACTGTGTGAGAAATCTAAACTGCTATATTATTTCTAGAATATAAAGTTGTAAATCTGAAAACAGAAATGTCCTGCTGTTTTTTATGTCTGTAATGCTGGATCTATTCTTAGTTAAGAATCTCAATTTCTTTGTTGTTCTAGCCTCAAAGATTTATTTAATACTCTCTGAATAATAGTAACTATGACAAGCTAATTATTTTATATCGAGATCTGACTGTTGTTTCCAGTTCTTATGTCTGTATCAGTAATTAAAATTGTTCCTTCTTTAAACCTAAGGACAGTGCCATGGGTTACATCGTTATCGTTATGCTCATACCGTCTTTCACCCTTCCTATAACAGTATAGCCTGGGAAAGCTCCAGATCACCATCTATCCTTTTTGTATAGTCAGCCAACAAAAGGTGCAAGGAGCCACTGTCTTTTCCCTGTGGCCTGAGACGAAGTGCTTGGTGTAGCAGAATACAGCCACCATATACTCACACTTCACCACTCTCTAACTCTGATGGGCCAGGAAATCAGGACAAGGCAGTAAGAGGACTCTACACATTTTTTACTCCAACAGTTCTATCTGTTTGGCAGTTTATTTATTTAATTAAAAGATGCTGACAATTTATTAGAATGTCCTCAATTTTTCCTGAGAAGAAAAGTTCCCTGGACTACTCCAATGGGACTCTTCACTCCAGGCAGAGTGGTTCAGGCCTCATATCAGGGTACTCGGTAAGTAACAAAAGACATTGCCTAAAAAAACTCAGAGGAAATTCAGCTCAGACAAAATATAGATGAATGTAAGTTATTTGGAAGTCAAACTAGATTTTGTCTTCTTGTTTTTCTTTTTCATGCATATTTGAAGAGCAATATCTTTTAGCTAAATGTGACACCATGATTCAGTAAAATTAAAATAAAATTAAAATGTCCACAAACTTGAGCATATTACTGTATGGGTATTGTATATAGCTATGTAGATGATAATTTACTGTTGGTTTATGTGATATCCTAGCTGCAAAAGAATCTGTTTCAATCTATATAAAAATATTAGAAGGCAATTCTAGCACAATGAATTTCTGGGGCAGAGTAGGGGGTCAGAATCTCCTTCCTCGACTTGCTGGCCATGCTGCTTTTGATGCATAGGGATGTGTATAAATGGGCTTTTCATTATTTGCTTTAAGTGATGCAGATGTCCATTCACAGAATAGTAATGAAAAATCATTTTCATACTATTCTCAAGTGCTGATGGAAATCTCAAGTTCACAGATATACTCAATATCTTGTCAAGTATAAGAAAGAAAACAGCAGTATATTTCTCAATTTAAAAAGTTTCTTTCATGTCATCTGCTCTAGCACATCTTGTTAATGTACGGAATGAAGCATTTCCTTGTAACAGAAGGAAGAAAGAGATACTCCAAAGAGACTTTTTGAAGTCACTGTCAAACAGTGATGCTGCACATTCACACAAAGGAAGCTGCTGTTAACCTGTAAAAGGAAGTCCCACTGGGGCTACTTAATTGTGTAAGGAAGCCAGAAGAATTTTACTACAGTACCTCAAAGTGCAACTGAGAATAAAGGAATGCGACTCACCCACACACCTCTTAATAGAAAAAATCACAATAAAAAAATGCAGTAAGAAATACTGAGTCAGATGCTTTTTTAGGAAGGCAACATTCCATGAGAATCTGACCTACTCCCTTTAACAACAAAAATAACATTATTTCAACCTAATTTCTCAACAAAGGGAGGAAGGAAGTAAAATTATAAATCCATAGTCAAAATATTACACAACTTGAAAGTATTAAATTTTAGACCTGAGAGGGCCCAGAGAGAATTAAAAAGCAATTTCTTTAAGACATTTCTGTGTTTCTGAATCTGGATTAAAGTCAGCATATACAATATGAGATCTTTATGTGGGGCAGAGTTTAGTGGAACTCTGCCACAAATTCATCTATGGAAAGATCGTGCTTTTACAGTAGCATCCTAGATGGCCCTCTTACTGTCATTTTCCACCATGGACACAAACACTGTGTATCACACATTAAATGATGGACTTATAAACGTATTGTCAAAGTTTTCTTCTGATTTTATATTTGAAGAAAATTACAGGAAAGCATAAGTTTTGACTCACAATAAAATATTGCTTTCTCAGAAGAAATGAGAATCCTTTTCAGTGCCTGATTTGAAAGTCCACAAAAGTCAGTAAGGAGACTTCCTTAGACATAGGTGAACTTTAAATCAAGCCTTAGGTTAATCATAATAGGACATGCATTTAAGTTTATTTTATAGGTATTTGCCTGATCTTAGAAAAATACACGGGAAAAAAATAATCTGATTCTTTTTTTCCCATGTGTTTTATTCTGTTCTCAGACTTCCATTCACATCAGTGGGAGTTCTGTACATAAATCCAGCAGGACATGAGCTCTCCCCCTACTTTTCGATGTTGTTGTTCATCAGGCAAGGTTTCACCTTTT
>WAAG01072935.1:0-43257 GCA_013390105.1 Tichodroma muraria
TTTTATTTTTATTTTTATTTTAGTCCAGGGGAAAAGAAGCCAAAAAATTAAAGAGCAGGTGTTCCTTGATTGATCTAGAATTTCCACTAGCAAGAGAAGTTGTTTTGGGATAGTATGCCAGGAGATATCAGTTTTACAAACTGGTTGACTTCCAAATGTAGCCACATATGATACCAGCAAATCACCATTTGCAGATGGCTCTGTTTCAAGACCTTCAAACCATCTTCTCATGTTGGAATTGAGGGTGGAGGTTGAAAGCTTTGGGTAATCTGCCAGTGTGTGTTCAGTGACCTTGCTTTATCACCTGCATCTGCTGCAGATCCTTTCAGAGAGGTGGCATGAGCCAGAAAATTCAGGATCTCTTATGGCAGTCTGATTGCTGCCATTGGTGACTCAATAAATGAAGATTTAGTCTTAAGGCGGCCATGAAGTATTACAATGAAGAAGAGATCTTTGTAAGGATAATGTTAGAGGAGGTCCACAGAAAGCTTGTGTCACTCACAGAAGTATTTTGATGTCCTGAGGTTAGTGCCACTGCAAGAGGAGCAGGGATCGGAGCATGGTGCTGCGTGCTCGACAGCTTGGTGGCCAACTGTGTCTGATCTCATTCCTGAAAGAGGTGCTTGGGGTACTTTTTTCCCCCTCCACTCTTGGCCAGCATCCTTCCTGGATGTCTGGTTGGAACGCCAAATATTGCATTTACTTTATAGACCATTAACCACTGCCTCTTAGTAATTATTTCCTTATATCAGGGGTATCTTTGGCTTCTCCATGTCTAACATAAGCCTTTTCATCAGTCTTGAATTTCTCCAGTGCAACAATGAGCTGCAGATGAAGGCAGTGAGACAGACCTTCCTTCCTCAGTCCATTTTTCCTATAGAGGGCTGGATGGCTGTGTATCACTGAGATGAAGCATAAGGTCTCTCTGTCCCACAGTTTAAACCTTCCTCTGGTAGTATCCAGGTTTAGGAGCATGGGTAGTTCACTACTGAAATGGTGAATGGCTCCTCATGCTGATCACCTGTAGGCTTACAGGGTCAGCTCACAAGAATGCTTTCTAAGCTTGATGTACACTGGGAGCTGTTTGTGTACTTAATGAGACAGGCTGTAAATACTGAAAGCAGAACTGTCGTGAGTTGTAGGGAGCTGTTAGTCATAAACAGTCATAAGTAAGATGTAGCATTCAAAGCTGCTATTAAACTGTCTTAGTATCTGCTTTTAGAGACAGAACAGGAACAAAACTCTCTTTAGAAGATTTCTCTTATGCATGAGGAGTGTAGGCAGCACTTTTAAAAGAATGTGGGCACACGGCTAAGAATTTTCTGCGTTACATTATTGTTGTTGTTTATGCCATATGGTTCGTTTGTTTCTAGGTTCTGCTGTTTGGCAGCTAATTGCATCATTCTTGAAGCTCCCAATATCAGGGACCCATTGCATTGTAGGTGCTACGATTGGATTTTCTCTGGTGGCAATTGGCACGCAGGGTGTCCAGTGGATGCAGCTTGTCAAAATTGGTAAGTGCTGTCTCCTTTTATGTGTGAGGGTACGTAAAATAGTGTGTGCTGCCTGCAAAAAACATTCCTAGAAATCTGCTTTGTGCTGATAGCACTCCCTCGTTAATGTGTTTTCCACCCCAGTTGTGTCATTCAGAAACTGCACTGGTGCCATGTTCATTGAGGGCTGCAGTGTGTCTCCAGTGGGAAAAGGGGTAAGACAAAAGTTGTACTTCCCCAGTGTTAAGCTGGGGACACATTCTCCCTCAAGAAACATACTTCAAGGTGACATTCCTCCTCTTCTAATTCTTTTTGTAGCAGCTCATACTACCCTGTTCTTGTTCTCAACAATGTGAATGCTATCATGTGAATGCCCACAGTAATGTTTCTCCACCCACCACCTGCAGGGCATTCGGCACGTTTAACTCACAGCCTCCCATTGCCAAGATCAGTGGCACATCTGAGCAGGGATGTGATGGAGTGTTTTGTTATTGTTTTGGATGCCTTTGGAACTCAAGGTGCAGCCTAAAGTTTCTATTATAAAGATTTTATGCTGAAGGCATGGTAATACATTAGAACTTTTGCAATGCATGTATTTTTTTTTAATTCTGTCAATAGCAAAAGAGTTTTCAGTGACAGCAGAATCAATTTGTTAACCATGCTGCAAACAATAAATCACTGTGGTTGATATTTCCAGAGTGCTGCCCTAATCCAGTTTTATTGAAAACAGTGGGAGCTTTGCCACCTACTTCAGTTCAGTCAGTCCTGGACACTTGCGGTGCTGGCCTGCAAAAAATGTACACACATCATACGTTGCAGTTGATGCTTCCTGTGGCATTTTGGAACTCGAGACTGTTACCCTGGGAGCAGCATGGCATCCTGCTAGATGCAGTTGCTTTCCACTTGCTTGCAACATCCGTGATCATGGTGATTAGGAAATTACAGTGCTTTCTTGGTCCGGTCTGATTCAAACTACAAGAAACTTTCCTGATGAGTTTGATTGCTAAACTTGCAAAATTAGCAGGAAATGCTTCAGCTGTTGTTTGTAATGGTGCCTAGCATTACTTTGACTTTCGTATGAGTGTCGGTGGACATTGAGTTGCACCAGTTCTAAGTAAACATACAGAACATTCATTCCAGTTGTACAAGAACTGTTTTAAATTTATTGCTCATTAACAATGCACTTAACTATTATGCAAGAATACTGTTTATTTCAAGTTTCATTCTTTCTTCAACACAGTTGCCTCTTGGTTTATTTCCCCTCTGTTATCTGGCTTGATGTCTGGAATCCTCTTTGTGCTGATCAGATTCTTCATTTTAAATAAGGTAAAGAAATCTCACTATTATGACTGCTTAGTATGAAGGTTGTGTTTTAGCCTCCCACTTGAGTGCTGGCATTTCCAGAGTTGAAAGTTTGTGACTTCTTTTTGGACAGGAGACCAGTTATTTTTTTAATAGCCATTTGAGTTATACTTGCTCTTAGCAGTTCTGAAAGCTCAAAGTAAGTAATTTGACAAGTATTTGAGGCTTAGAAGGTGCTGTGTGATAATTAATATTGGATATTCTGTTTGGTCAGAGGATGGTACATTGAGGCTGCTTCTATATTAGTACAAGCTTGCTGGCATTGACTTAGCCTCACAATTGCTGTTCTGACTGTAATTTAAACAGAACAGTCCTCCCTTGGAGATACTCTAATTGGTATTTTAAAGTTGTGAGATTTTAAGCCTTGCTTTTCCGGCACATCGGACATTAGAAGGTGGACATCTGCCTATTTTGTAGATTCTCAAGAAACCTGAATCAATGGGTTTTAGTGACTTGAGGTAATATCAGGCCGTGTATCTCCTGTGCAAAAGATGACTTGCCTGCCACCCAGCATGAAATGGAAACCTGAACACTTTTATCTGCCTTTTCCATTTCTCTCACACCATTCAACTTGCTAAAATGGGGAAGTGCAGTGCATGACAGTGACCTAAAATAAGGGACACTATATTAGCAGTTGTACAGGGAACTTAAATAGATGAGGGATAAATTCTTTTGCTATAAATAGCACCACCTGTAACCTCAGCTTCATCGTTCTTTATTTCTGCTCTAAATAAATGTCAATGATAAAAACAGATGATAGATTTGATCAGATTCAGCTTTGAATAAAAAATAACTCAAGTTGCATAAGAGATAAGGAAAGGTTCTACTATTGTATTTAAAGCCGAGCAACTTAAGAAATTAGCCATCAAAATCATGTGAACTCTGGTATTAAAGCCACATATTTAAGCATTCAAAAGGCAGAAAAAGTTCAAGTTAAGGAAATTGCCTCCCAACTGCTGCCTGTGCCATTCACAAAACAATAAGATCTGTAGAGCTTCTAACATAAGCAGGAAGTGACTTGTGTGCATGCATGAAAAAAGAGCAGCTTCCTAGCTTGTGAGTCTGTGGCCTGCCATAGGGCCCCGTGCCCTTGTTGGGGGTGTCTGTCAATAGCAGCTGGCCCTGCAAGTACAGCCCATCTGCGTCACGCCTGGGGACCGGGGCATAGCACAGGGCGGCCACAGCCTTTTCTCAGCTCCCTTTTATTGCTCATGGCAGCAAGAAATAAAACCACATTAGCCAGCCCTCAGCTTTGCCAGGCTCTTTGCAAACACGTGGAGCCCCTCGAAAGGCAAAGCAGTCCCTCACAAAGGCTTTGTCCGTGGCTCACATGGTGCGTTTCCGCTGCGCCGTCAGCTGAGTCTTTCCTTGTGAGTGCTGAGAGCACGAGAGCGCAGTGGGCAGCAGGCACGGTGCTGTGCTAAACATTGCCTACTCACTTTGTCTGTGTTACCTGTTTAATACAGCCAGACACTTGGGATTTCTGAGATTTATGTTAGCTGGTAGGAACTGCCAGGCTGTCTCGGTCGAAACGGAGAGCTTAGGAATATGGTTTTGAGATGGATGCATTGCACTGCTGCTTGTAGCACTGGTCCGAAACATCAAAGCCCTCTCCTGCTTTGTACCCTTCAGTCGTGCTAAGTGGAAGGGACTCCTCATCTTGGACATGCAATAAATGAGAACACACTTGCAGAAAGAAACCTGCCCCCAGGTCACTCAGCAGGTCTGCAGCTGACTGGAAAGTATAATGAATGTCCCTGGTTCCCATTAACAGTGTCAAGCTTCCCCAGAGTGCTGGTACTTGCCAGGACTAGCACTGTGGATTTGGATGTAACCAAGCACATTGCCATTCTTTCCTCGACATCCAAAAGCTCCATCTGCTTGGCACTGACTCGGGAGCACGTGTTTTCCACGTGGAGGTTCATGCTGACATGAATCTGGTGTGAAATCCAGCTAACATTTCCTCTTTTTCATGGTTTCTCTGCAGGAGGACCCCGTGCCCAATGGTCTCCGCGCACTCCCGGTGTTCTATGCTGCTACCATAGCTATTAACGTGTTTTCCATCATGTACACTGGGGCTCCAGGTGAGTGAGCAGGGGAGGCACGGGAGGGAGGCTTCCCACAGTGTGTAAGGATGCTCTGCCAGCGTCACCCAGACACCACAGGGTTATCTCCTGCGTTAGGAGTTAATGAGGGCAAGATCATTCACCTCCCCACATGCTTCTATTTGTGCACGTGTTTTTGTGACACCCTCCTGATCGCTCTGGTTAGTGGGGAAGAGCACAGCTACAGAAAAATCCCTCTTTAGAGGAAGGGAAGTTGCTGAGATGCAGCTTAGGCTTTGTAAATCTGAGCACTTGTTGAGCTCTCAAAGGTGTTCTAGGTTTGTGCATCAAGGAGTGAAGGTCCAGAGCAGGATGGGAGAGCAGTGCTGTCTGCACTCAGTGTAATACCTTCACTCCACTGACATCAGCAGAGTCACAGTTCTGGCATGTCCGGCTCCAAGACTGTTATTTAAATTTACTTCTTTATTTCCCTTTAATGATAAGAATCCCTAAGCCTGTTTCTTCATTGAGTGCATCTTCTTTCTTTGGTGTTGTATCTTGATTGCAACTCAGTAGAAGGAAATTAATAAGTTGAAGGGCTTTATATTTTTGTATATGTTTATATTTTATGTGCATTTACATGTTTGTGTTTATTCATATGCATATTTATATCTGAATTTTTATATTATTGTATTTATGTTTGTATATTTATAGTCTCACATTTTATGTTTATGTATTTGCATTTATATTTTTATAGTTTACTGAAGTAGTGTGCATTTAAGCACACACTTCTAACAAAAAGGTTCAGAACAAAGATGTTCAGTGATCTCAACTACTTTGTTAAAGACTCTGGTCATTAAATGTTATCTTTAGGTCAGATTATTGTCCAAGAACTATGAATGAAGAGGCAATTGAAGATAGACTCCTGAACATGGCCCTGAATTAAGAAAGCAGGCTTAGAAAGTGACCTTTTTTTGAATGGAAATATATCTCTAAAATCTGACGCATTAGATGTACTAGATAAATGCAGTTGGTAGACCCTACTCCATAGCATATAATTATTGGAATTAATAAAAAACTTGAGACATTTTCAATTTGAAGGTAACATTACTATTCCTCTTAAGTCTAACTGGCTATGTATCCGAGATGTTTAACAGTAAATCAGCTGTATAACTCACATTTCCTCATTAGTTACTGAAGAAGTAGGTCAGGCACTCTGCAGTGACTCATTAAGCAAAATAAATGAAATAAGAATCTTAATGTTCCCTCTGTTTCAGCTTAGCAGTCCCTAAAGTGTGTGAATAAAAAGGTGGGACTCCATTTTTGATACTGGAAATATGTATTTACTCTCCAAGTAAATTTACAAACTTACATATTTACATATTTGATATGGGAAATACATATTTACTCTCCAAGGCCTCTTATGTTAAATGTTATGGCAACATTTACTCACAAGGATGAATTAATCACGTAGTTTTCAAGACAGACAATGCATAGATGGGTGTGAAAGATCAGAGTCCAAGCTTTTTCTTCATTGAGAATCAGATTGTTTCATTGAACAAGTGCAAGGATCCCTCTTGGGGGGATAATTACAGAAACACGAGTTGTTGATATTGCTGTGCATTGCAGGACAAAGCCTCAGCTTTGGAGTGGTGCATTAAGCTCATATCATAAGCAAATAAGGGCTTAGAGTGAGCTAAGCATCAGGCTTTATGGACCAGAGCAAAGGTCAGGTAAACACTTAACCCTGATGGGCAACGTGGTTTAACGTGCATTCATTTATAAAAGCACTGCAAACTTGTTTTAGCAGCCCTGATGTGTGGGTTTTACCCTCAGCTCTTTTGGAAATAACGGCCCAGTGGGGCAACAGGAAACTGGAAGACTAAACCTGCAAATTCCATGTCAACTATACCTTTAAATACTGCAGTAACTGGTAATATGTTAAAAGTTATCAGTTCCTTCATGTTGGTTTTAGATACATTGTGGACATTGGCTTTTCTGCAACAGACTGCTCTTCCACTGCTTGGGATAATTAAGTCACGTTAATTTATGGTTTGCTTCAGTTTTATTTCTTTGTCTTTACAGTACTGGGACTGATACTGCCAATGTGGGCCATTGCTCTAATATCAGTTGGTGTGTCCTTAGTATTTGCTGTCTTAGTCTGGATTTTTGTGTGTCCCTGGATGAAGAGAAAAATAGAAAGTAAGTAGTTATTTGATGAAATGTGAGTGGTATAAAATCATGGAATGTTACATTTCAGAGGCGGAAGTGCCCTTGAGTGGTCACCTAGTCCAGTCCCCACCCACAGGCAGGATGTGCCAAAATTATTCCACATATATCTGTGTAATTTGCTCTGAAAAAGCTGCAGTGGTAGAAATTCCTTGTTAGGCATGCCATTGCAGTGCTCAGTTCTGGCGTATAGCAGAAAGAGGAGAATGAAACCTGGAATATAATCTGGTTTCTATTTTATTAAGAAAAAAATAAAGAGAAAAACCTATCAGAATGATCACCTTTAAGTGACTGTTTTAGCTTTACAGTAAGTTGGGCTGATCACAGCTTTTAGCTGCTTTGCTACTCTCAACAAACGCAGAGAAAAATTTCAGGTTTCATTAACAGATGAATGAAAGCTCATTGAGATGAAGCTCAGTGTTTTACTTCAATTACTTACTTTGGTGAATTTTATTGGAAGAAGCAAAGATTTTGTCGAATTTTCACACATGAACATAGTAAAGTGTTAGAAATAAACAGTGTGTGTATGAAAAGAAGCTTGTTTATTGTAGCCAAGTTAAACCATGCTGTTGATGGAAACAGTGGAAACTTAAGTAATGAGAGGTACAGGCTGGGTTTAAAATTACAGTACTATTCTTTCCTTAGGCCGGTTAAAGAAAGATGCTGCACTGTCAAGGATATCAGATGAAAGTCTTGATAAAATTCAGGATGAAGAAACACCAGTCTTTAAAGAGCTTCCTGGTGCCAAAGCATCTGATGAGAGCACGATTCCCCTTACTGGCTCAGTAACAGAAGCTGCTGGGGCATCAGATACTATTGCAAATGGAAACCATCCACGTGTACCATATGGTAAGGAACTAAGACAACTTAGAGAGTTTGTTCTCTTCCTGTTTCAATGAGGTTTCTTAACTGCAAGTAGGCCTCTGCTGTAAATAGTAAATTAGTGTTTGGAATTTCCACCTCTAATCCCTTTTCAGTGCTTGTTTGGAAAGATGCTCATTTACAAGTGACATTTTCTGGAGAGGATGTAAAATCAATTACATTTTTTTTGGCTGTATTTCAGTTTTAGAAACAGCTGAAAAAAATTATTTGCCTTTTTGTGTTGCTTTACTTTGTATTCTTAATGGTGTTTCCATCCTATCAAGCAGTGGAAAAACACAGAGCACACAGATTGCTGAAGTATGAAGGTTAAATTCAGCATAAAGATAATTAGCATACTACAACAGGAGATGAAAAGATCGGGACTTTAGTTTGCAAGTGTATGACCATTTGGAGCGTGTCACTAGAAAAATCTCACACATTGTTTTCTGAACATATATTTGTAAGAAGTAGACCTGTGTGCATAAAGGTCTTTCTGTTCTGCCATGTGGTGGGAACACCCCCTTCCACTTAGCGGTCTGCTGACTTTGATATCAGTTTGCTAACATCTACAAAGCCCTGTAATTTGGTTAATAAATGCCTAATATATTCAACTGATTCTTACAAAATCAAATAAGTCATGATGTGGAGCCCTACTCTGAGGGCTGTGTTCTTCCAGCCCTTCCACACACCCTAAGCGTGTGCTTCCAGTTTAAAAATAGCTAAACCCAATTCTGAATGTTGCACAGTGAAAATCCAGGAAGTCAGGAAATGAAAAAGGCAGTTTCTTCAGAAATATTACCTGTGGTACATTTTGATGTGTTTTCTAAAATGTATGCTAACATTCAATGTATACAGTGGGAATAATCATCATCATGTTCATAGAACTAGTATATAGAAAATGTTGCAATAGCTAAGGAAATAACTTCTGCAGAACATTAATTTTTTTCTTTATTTTTTTTTAAATTATTTTTAAAAGCTATGTAAATGTCTCCTAAACAAATGAGTATGAATGAAATATCTCTTAAACAGATAAGTCCCAGTGTGAAATTGCAGTAAACCACATTTCAGAAATCCTCATTATTCCTATTCAATATAGACGAAACCTCAGAAAAAGCAGAGCTTGCTTTACAAGAAAGGAATTTTATGGAAATTTATATTTTCAAACAACCTGAGGATTTAACCATCAAGTATCACATTCGAATAGCTGATCCCAAGTGACTTGTTGCAGGTCATACAGCATGTCTGGGGAGACTCAGCACTGGAACAAAGCTCTTTTTGCACAGAGGATGAGAGACTTTATTTTGCAGTGAACTGCATCTTGGCTTATTCACTGCATTGTAGTGCAAACTGATCTTCTTTGTCCTGTATTCTCAGATGCTGGCCACATTATCTTGTGTTGGAGGAAGGGGGGGCTTTTGTATTGCATTTTGTGTAAACAAAACCTCTAAATCTCTGCCTTTCTAGGGAGGGCATTTTCGGTGACGCACACCTCGGTGAAATCACCTGTTTCCAATGGCACCTTCAGCTTCGATGGCCACGTGAGGAGCGATGGCCACGTTTATCACACTGTGCACAAGGACTCAGGTTTATACAAAGACTTGCTCCACAAAATACACCTGGACAGGGCCAACGATGAGAGGCCCACTGCAGAAAACAACTACAAACTCTTACGGCGCAACAACAGCTACACGTGCTACACTGCTGCTATTTGTGGCATGCCCGTGCATTCCTCCTTTAAGGCAGCAGATACATCTACTCCAGAAGACAGTGAGAAGCTGGTGGGAGACACTGTTTCCTACTCCAAGAAGCGAGTCCGCTACGACAGCTACTCCAGCTATTGCAACGCAGTGGCTGAGGCAGAGATTGAGGCGGAGGAAGGTGGGGTGGAAATGAAGTTGGCCTCTGAACTCGCAGATCCTAACCGGCCCCCTGTTGATCCTGTGGAAGAGGATAAGGAAGAGAAAGACACCTCTCAGGTCCATCTACTTTTCCACTTCCTCCAGATCCTAACAGCCTGCTTTGGATCCTTTGCCCATGGAGGCAATGATGTCAGGTAAGAGGATGAGATCTCACAAACCAGCAATTTTACAATTTAGGTATGTGGAGCAAGGTTTGCCAGCTTGGCTGGTTGGAAAGCACATTCAGTTCTGCAGGTGGATGATCATCAGGGCTGTGTATCATCAATGTCCTTGGTGATTTCCAGGAGTTGCACTGCTTAGTCTGTGGTTCCTTTTCTTCTCAAGGGTCAAATCTTTTTTATTCGCTGCTCAATAACTGTGAAGTAATTAGTTTAATTTATGTTTAATTTTGGCAATCTTGGAGGCATTGAGACTCCAACACTGTAAAAAGCAAACAGGACAGTCCCAGCCCTGCAGAATTTGCAGCCTATTTTAACTGCAAAATCAGAAACTTTCAACAGACGAGAAGTTTTAGACTATTTTTGCCGTTAGATGAATTTCACCTCTTGTCACACAGCACCTCACCATCTTGGTGGCATGTGGCTGAAGAGCTGTTTGGGTGGGTTTGCTGTGCTGCTGGGAACACTGTGTATTTTTCCTTTAATATTTGGCTGGCCTGCCTCTTCCCTAGACCTGGAGCAATCCACTTGGTATTTAATAGACGCTTTTTCCAGTATCATGATAAGGTCCCCTGAGAAATTCTCTCAAGTGGTTTGTTGAAGCAGCTGTCCTTATTTGGGTTGTGCCTGGGGCTGTACTGAGTCCCCTTCCTGCTGGACCCTTGCTGTGTTATCCATGCCCCAACGGTGTTGGTTTCAGTGTTTTCCGTGTTTTCCTTAGCCTTCTGGGCAAACCCTGTCCCACTCTACAAGGAGAACACTTGTTGCTTCTTGCTCTTGTCAGACTCCTAATTTAACTCGTAACTCATCGTGAAAACACTTACAAACATGTTTGTTTGCTCCCCATCCCTCCAGCATCCTGGGAATTCAGAACAGGGCTTTCTGAAGAGCCTTTTGTACTTCCTTGGTATCCGCAGGGATCTGGCTCTGGGAAGGAGTCCAGAGTCCCCTCATCCGCTGGATCAGAGGGCAGTGGTGTAGCTTTCTTTCCTCTCTCAGATGGTCTCTGTTGTTAAAGACCTTTGCTCTGAACATACTGGCCAAGAGCGAAGACCCATAGGGGTCAATATCCAAGCTCTGCAAGTGGCCAGCAGCAAGTGCTGAAGGGAGCACAGGGATAAGGACAAAGACTGCTGATATTTCTTATAATGTACCCTGGGAAGTACCACTGCAGAAAGTTCACAGCATACCTCAGCAGGTGCCACAGCTCCTTTATTCCCTGCAGATGATGCTTATACGTCTTGTCTTCAAGGACTCATATGTTTATGCAAACATCACTTGCATGTTATGTAGGAGGAAAGGGAATCTAACAAAAGTTGATTTTGTTAGAAGTGGTCTGTAAGGATGCAGTTAGTTCAGAAATCAATTTGGTGTTGACAGGATTGGTCAGGATGAAATACCAAGTTCAGACTCTGTGCTGTATGTGTTGTTGCATCTTACAGCTTAATTCCCTTAGAATTTTGCATTTGGACTAGCTTGTTACTGTGGCAATATCCTTTCCTGAAAATTCTTATGTTTTTAATGTTTTTTGGATCCCTGCTTCTCTTGGTGATCCTATCAAATTTGCCAGGAAATGTGTTTTTATTTAATGCTGTTTATTCCAAAACTTCTTCTTAAGCTGAATTCATATAATTGCAAAGCTAAAGAACAAGTCAGCTTCATTTTGTCAAAGCTGGTAGAAAAGCAAAGAGATAGTCATGTGTCTAGGATTGGATAGGAACCCATCCTGCAAGTACTGAGTTCCAGCTAAACAATAAAATTAAAGACCCCTTCATATGCCCAAAAGATTCAGTAGATAAAATTCTCTGGGAATGCAGATATCTAGCCTGTGGATCATATAGCAGAGATGTTTTGCCAGTCTTTGTCTAGTGAAGCAAAAGATGCCTTGGCTCCACCACATGTTGCATGAAGATCTGCAGAGCTCTAAAGGCAGAGCATTGTTTAAAAGATGATGCAGTAGAACCTAGTGAGTAGCACATTTATGTAAGAAAGTAAGCCCTGGCAGTACATCTTCCACTGATGACTGCTATCTTTTCATCTCCCTCCTTCATATACTTTCCTTCTGCTCATTTTAGGTGTTGCTGTCAAGCTGTTTCTCTAATGTTTTTTCTCCGCCTTGAATCCTGTTGTTAAAATCCTGCTTTCCCCTGCATTTGGTTTTAAGCTCCTTACTCATATATTTAGGATAGCACTTCCATTGTCCACATCTTTTTCTTTGGACTTGACTGCAACATTTTCTTTCCACATCCTGGAACTTACTCTTGTGCCATGTTTTCTATTTATTTTCCATCAGACTGTTGGTATTCCTTGAAGGGACAGGAGCAGATAAGAGGAGCAAAGAGAGAAAAATAAAAAGCCTATGTGAAACTTAAAAACTGCAGGTTATTGCAAGGTAAAGGATTGACCTGTTTTAGAGCATATTTAAGCATGGAACATACAGTACAGATTGAGCTGGGATGCAGCTCAGAAAAACTTCCTGGATCAGAAGTGCCCCATATAGTTTGGACAGCACTTTGGTTGACAGAAGATCATATGGAAATCTCTCTTCTTTCTTTGTCCAGGACTTACCCATGGACCTGGAAGAGTTAAATCAGCATTTTGCCCTCACTGCAGAACTAATTCCTAACTAACTTGTGGGGTAGTTAGACCCCAGTTTCTTCTGAGATGATGCTTTTTAGCTTCATAACAAAAGCTGCCATCTTTGCTGTAGGAGCAGATGTTTGTAGCCATCAGGGCTCATGTTCAGGCTGACATCAGCAAGGATGCTGGCTGGGGCAGCTGCGTGTTAAAAGGAACAGGGAGTCATGTTTTCTCTAGTGCCCAGCACAGCAGTGGCTGTGGCTGCTCTGCTACTGGGCTGGGGATGAGAAAGCTATGAGTAAACAGTGTGTTTGCCCCACTGTCCTATCCTAGCAAATGGGAAGATGCTTTTGTTGACTCAAGCAATTTCTGGAGCTTGTTATTCCATGAATTCTTGCAATCAAAGCAGGATGACCCACAGAGAGATGCTGTAGGTCAGTGCGAGTTTTGCTGATTAAAATATGCTCCTTATGCTATGAGGAAAGCCTGAGCCTTGTAGTCCTACAACACCTGTCCAAGCATGTGTTTAGTCATTTCTCATACAGTTTCCTTCTTCTATAAATGGGCAGCCTCTTCTGTCCCTTACTACCCTTCTTCTCTGCCTCAGGCAATCACTCCTGCTGTCACAGGAGAAATCCTGGGGGTGACAGGATGAGCTGTGTGCCTTGGCTTGTGTGAGCAGGCAGCTACCTGGGCCCATGGATTCGGGNCACCTGCAAGGTAAATGATTGACCTGTTTTAGAGCATATTTAAGCATGAGGCATACAGTACAGATTGAACTGGGATGCAGCTCAGAAAAACTTCATGGATCAGAAGTGCCCCATATAGTTTGGACAGCACTTTAGTAGTGACAGAAGATCATATGGACATCTCTCTTCTTTCTTTGTCCAGGATTTACCCACGGACCTGGAAGAGTTAAATCAGCATTTTGCCCTCACTGCAGAACTAACTGTTAGTTAATTCTTAACTAACTTGTGGGGTAGTTAGACCCCAGTTTCTTCTGAGATGATGCTTTTTAGCTTCATAACAAAAGCTGCCATCTTTGCTGTAGGAGCAGATGTTTGTAGCCATCAGGGCTCATGTTCAGGCTGACATCAGCAAGGATGCTGGCTGGGGCAGCTGCGTGTTAAAAGGAACAGGGAGTCATGTTTTCTCTAGTGCCCAGCACAGCAGTGGCTGTGGCTGCTCTGCTACTGGGCTGGGAATGAGAAAGCTATGAGTAAACAGTGTGTTTGCCCCACTGTCCTATCCTAGCAAATGGGAAGATGCTTTTGTTGACTCAAGCAATTTCTGGAGCTTGTTATTCCATGAATTCTTGCAATCAAAGCAGGATGACCCACAGAGAGATGCTGTAGGTCAGTGCGAGTTTTGCTGATTAAAATATGCTCCTTATGCTATGAGGAAAGCCTGAGCCTTGTAGTCCTACAACACCTGTCCAAGCATGTGTTTAGTCATTTCTCATACAGTTTCCTTCTTCTATAAATGGGCAGCCTCTTCTGTCCCTTACTACCCTTCTTCTCTGCCTCAGGCAATCACTCCTGCTGTCACAGGAGAAATCCTGGGGGTGACAGGATGAGCTGTGTGCCTTGGCTTGTGTGAGCAGGCAGCTACCTGGGCCCATGGATTCGGGGCACGGAGGAGGCTTGATTTAGTGCTGTGCAGGAGGCGTGATGCTCCAGCTGAGCAGGGTCACCACGGACCGTGCCACCACCCGAGGCTGTGCATGCCGGGGGACAGGCACTGCTGAGGTTTGGCTGGTGCCTGCTGTAGGGAGGAGAAACCTGCCTGCAGTCGTTTCACAAGACCTCTTTTCCTGAGCTCCTCCTGCATAAATTGTTTGAATGTGTCTGGTCTAATTAAATTTCCCGTGGAGGAGTTCAGGACTCCCCTTTCATATTCGTGCTTAGATATTAGGAAAAAGGGGTCATTGGAGTTAAGAGTCTGCAGATAACGCCAGATAGATTTATGGCACAAGTTTGAGAAAGAATGCCTGTCATTATCCAAACAATATAGGCTACATTACTGACAACAGGATTTAAGACCATTTCAGAACTATAGTAAAGATTTTTGATATTTTTAATATATTTCTACACATTCTTTCAGTGGTTTTGGGGAAGCTGACTGCTACTAGATAGGGAATTCATTTTTAAGCAAAACAGTTTGAAAAACTAGGAAATGTGTGCTTGCCCAAAATACACGGAGAAGAGCTTTCTCCTCTCACCTTCATTCAGATTTCACTGGAGTTTTAGGTCAGAATGCACAAACATCAGTAGGATTCACCTTTTCCCCCTCTTCCTAAAGTAAGTGCAACAGGATTAAAGGAGGGAAGGGCCAGAACGTTGCCAGTATCTCACTGCACACAGAGAGCTTAGTGGGATTCAGCCTCTTGGCTAAATAAGGAGTCTAAAGGAGCTATAGTAAGGCTGGATTAAAAACAGGTATTTCTTATTTCCTCCCTGAGAGCTGCAGTCAAGATCACTTAGAATATTTAGGAAGCTAATCTGTCTGTTGTAGTTACTGAGGGAAGCCTGATTTCTGATTTCTTCTCTTTTTAATAATAGTCCATCCTGTAAGTCCAGCCTGTGCCCCAAGTAGGTGTGAATCTTTATTTCTGTCCTTGATTGTGCAGGTATACATGGCATTTTTGTTGTGCCATACAGGCAAGTCAGAGAAGAGCAGCAAGAAATTGGGACTCCAGTGGAATCCCTCTCCATCCCTCTGTGAGCAGGGAAGCTCTGTGTAAGGCAAGTTGTGGGCTTGCCAGGGGAAAAGCTGATGCTGGTGGGCGCAGGGGAGGGTGGATCCAACCCTCTAGGATCCAGGGAGGTGGGGTTTCAGGGCCAGTATTTGCAGGACGAAGAGATGAGCTACAGGAATAAAAGCTTGTCCATCCTGACTCATTAACACACCCAAAGCTTGCTCTTCACAGGGCACAGCTCTGACACACTTTTATTGTGCTGTGGTAGATGCACTATTTCAAGGCTGTCCAGTTATTTGAAGTAGGATGAAACTCTCCTGATAATCTGATATCCCTGGAGATTAGGGCATGTTTTTTTCCTGTTGTTTCATACAGGCGTATCTTTCTTTCACTCTGCTCAGCTAGGTGATGTCTCAAGGCATAACTGCAGCCTATTCAGAAATATCATCCCACTGATTTTCCCAGTGGAAGGTTTGTTTGTGAAATCCTGGCTTGGGAAATAGTCAAATGGCTGGACATTTTGTAATTATACTTGTAATATTGGACACCTAATACAGATTTCTCAGATGGCTGTTTTGCTCGTCATTCAGCTTTAATTGGTGATAATGTACATTTCAAGGTTCTTCCACTCAACTAGAAAAAGTGGCTAAAAAAGCAATTTCCTTTTTCAGGCGGCAGAGAATCTAAGCATGGTCATCAAGGAGTGTATACATTATTCACAAAGCATATTCAGAGCGTAGTTTTCAAGTACAGTTGGATTTCCTTTTTGAGCAACTCTTTACTCCCCTCAAACAACATCAAGGAAATAGCAATGTTGCTACTTCATAACATGTTATGACAAGTTTGATGGGATTTAGCCATAGAGCATTCAGCTGATGGCTGAATTATTGGGAAAAAGCCCCCTTATTTTTTACTAACAAAAAAAGTGTTAGTCCTTATTCCTCCAGAGAACGTCTTGGACTTGTGGCCCAAAGGTAGCTAAAAATTTCTGCTTGTGTGTGTGTGTGCATGGGAAACTGTCATTTCTAAGCCTGTCTCATGATAGCTGAATGTGGGGTGGTTATTTTTGTTGGTAATACTATCTGTCTCACAGGGGAGAGGAGAAGCCAGCTCTATTTATAGTTCAGATTCACTGTCAAATGCTATCTTTCACAACCGTTTTATAAATGCTGTGTGACAGATCCTAAACTGGCACAAGCGAGCAGAAAAAGAGAAGTTGTGCCAATTCACGTTAGATGAGCGTGCTGGCAAAATCATCACACGGGTCAGGCAGCGCTTCAGAAACACGGAGCAGCCCTTCAGTGAGCCACCAGGGAACACATCTGCCAGTGCAAGTGTTGCTGTGGGCGGCATTAAATCCTGCAGTGCGCCTCCAGGGAAGGCAAGCAGCCCCTGCGCGGCGCCCCAGCTGCAAAGCCCCGTGCCCTGCGAGTGGTGGGGCTGGCGGAGCCCGGCTGAGGTGGGGCAAAGTGCTGCATGAGGAGAGTACACTTTGCAGCAGGCAGGCTCAGGAGATGGGTTTCTTAAGCCATAACATTTTATAAACTCCTCCTAAAATCAACTTGTGTTGGCCACCCCCTTGTGCTCAGCGGGAAGGCGAGTATTAGGTAAGCAAAATTAAAGTAATACCATGACAGGAGCAGCTTATTTTCTGTTTTAAACCCAACAGCTAGATAATACAGCAAATCCTCGAAAGCACTTCAGTTTCATAAGAACCTGAGGGCAGTTTTACATAGAGATGTGGATGGGGGTTCAGAGCCCCTGTGTGACCATCTCAGGCTTTTTTCTTCTCTAAACTACCATGGGTAAGATGTGGAGCTCCAACACAACTGAGAGTTAGTTAAGATAAGTAGAAACCTGAGAGTAAGAGAAAATAACATCTTGAAAATAGACTTGTCAAATGAGTCTTAGCCAAATGCATGGAAGATTTGAGGTCTGCTTTCCTCCTAGTCATGTCTTGAATCAAATGAGCTAGAACCAGTGGGAAATACTGTGAAAGCCACATCCCAGTCTAGCCAGCATCCTTGTGGTTCATCTGGTTAGTCACTCAGCTGTAGGAGACATCTGTTAAGCAAACTCTCTTATCTAACAATGCCTTTTTTGTTGCTGGGTTTTTTTAATGTGTTCTTTCTCTTACCCTCTCTTACTGTGCTGTTGGGAGTGGTTGTCTTCTACCTCTGTGCAGAACCAAGATCGTAGTCTTTGCAGGGCCTGAGTCAGACCCATTTGCTGCAAGCTTTTGGCAGTTTCGTGGTGGAACAAACCTAGCAACTCCTTCTAGAGCTGTTTTCCATTGGCACTGGGAGCATTGATACCACAAGCCCCTTGGACTGCACCTCCTGAACAAATCTGGAAGCTGAAGGAGCCCCTTGGAGAGCTGTGATGGTGCTAGATTCAAGGCACTGTTGTTGCTGTTTGTAGTTACATGCAGATATTCAGGCTGGGAGATGCCACAATCCCTAAGAGCTGAACATTTAAGTCACGTTGAACATGATTTACCAGGAGAGGAAAAATGTCCCTCTGGTACAGATAACCAGTGATGCAGACACCCACAAAAGGAAATGAGGTTCGTTACCTTTTAGCCTTTCCAAGGATGGAAAGGAATGGATCCAGTGCTGTTCGGCTTTCTTTTCTTACAGGGCAGGTATCAGAAATGCTGCCTCCGTGGGCAGCAGTGCTATTTCTTCTGATCTGTTGGACAGAATCAGCCACTCAGATTCTCAGGCTGAGTATAAGTCAGCAGAGTTTTGCCTTGTCTTCCCTTGCCACAAATAAGAACCTTTTCCTCAAGGATTAAGCTTTGTTGATTCACAGAGGTGTATCATATACAAATAATTAAAACTGGATTTTGATATGGAAGAGCATAGTTTGCTGCTGCAGTTCTTGAAGCCTTTTCTGCCTTTTCATTGACGTTGGAACTGACAAATATGCATGCATAATCTCTTTAGAACAGTCAGGAATCAGTGCCTGAGCTCACTCCAAATGTGGCTGTTATTTTCAACAGGGAAGTTTTTTCTGTGTCATACAGCACTATAAAGAGGGATGATCAGTTTTGCCTTTATTCATCTGATGAATGTATTATTTGCCTTTATCCATCCTTCAACATCCATCAGTTTATTTGTGTATCTTCGTACATTGAATTACCTTTCTTTTTCTGTGCCCAGGAAGGCATTTAAATGTGACAAGTAATTTAATCCACACCTGAAAACACTGGAAAAGCAGTTTCAGGTTGATTTCAAAATATTAGAAATGCTTCAATCAAGAATCTCTTCTTCTATGGAAGTAAAATAATTCTTGCACTTAGGCCCTAAGGACATTTCACATACTGTCCTTCCAAAACTCAACAAATTGAATGCTTACTTGGGCGCAGTATCAGACCAGAATTTTAAAGTGTTTTAGCTAGTGGAAATCACTCTTTATTTAAAGAGTCTTTAGTTCTTCATTGTACTACCCAGTGTCTTCAAACCTACTCGATTTTATTATTCATGTTAGCTAACTAATTTATTTTCAGGATCTTTCTCAAAATTATTCTTTTTTTTAATCAAAGAACAGTTTTAACTATTTTCATTTCCCTCACAGCTTGAATGTTGCTCTGTGTGTTTACGAGGGAAAAGTTTTTCCTTATTACTTTGCTTCAGGGTCACTTCTCAGGGTTCAGGGCTGTTTCTCAAGGGCCAGATGAAAGCAGGAGGGTCTCGTGTTGCTGAGATGTGCTGAGCTTTGCACTGCTGGCGACCCTCGTCTCTTGGCAATCACCACTCAGCCCCTGGCACCTCATATCTGGTAAAGATGGGATTCAAGGAAATTATTAACTGGCATATACAGTGGCCTGGTTTGCACAACATTTGACATTAAAACTGGCCCTTACTCCATCTGTGTGCTTTGGAGTGGAACCAGCAACTAAATTTAGCAGTTCCTGGCTCCAGGGCGAGCATGGCTGTCAGTCCTGCCTGCAGTGCTCACTGTGACCTGCTTTCCTATTGGTTTACAAAGAGGGGGGCTTCCCTGATGGTTTTCAGATTTTTGGAATGACATTGGTCAGGTTTGTTCTGCTCTTCTCATGATTGTTTAGACATAAATATAGCACTGCTTCACTAATTATACTTTTTGTGTGGTGAATAAATGCTGCTCAGCAAGGCAAGCAGCTACTTGGTTTAGTAAAAGAGCTGAAAACAAAAGAGATGTTGAAATTCTTATCTGCTTTTCAGTATTTAAGCCTCCAAAGTAACTGGATACCAGCTTTCAAGTTCTTCTTCTAGCTAGGAATTTCTGTCTAGAAATGTGATGCTTTTTTAGAGTAAACTGAGTCAGAAGTCCGACTCCAGCCACCGATATCAGATGACCTGCACTAAGAGTGGAGACTTCAGTGTTGCTGATTTCCAATGTTTTTCCAGATAGCAGCAGCAGGGTAGCAAAAAAGGCTTACGCAGGCTCTGTGTCCTCAAAGGCTCCTCTCTGATCCAGTCCAACTCACTCTACAACGCATTTGGAGATGACTAAGTCACCTTCCCATCTCCACTCAGATCATATCCTGAATGTTACAGGCTGTCAAGCTAGATTACATTTCTATATTCTTGTCTGCGATGGTAAATTTGTCCATTATTTTCCCCTCTTTGAAAAAAGAGTTAATTTGATATTTGAATTTTAGAGATGCACACGTCTTGAATTGGTAAATTTTGAGATAGTTTCAGCATGGTACTGAAAATACTGATTTTTGTCACAGAACAGACATAATGAGGTAATACCAACTCTGACATTTCAAGAAACGGTTTGTAAAAGAGAAATTCCTTACAGGATTTGCTCTAGTTATCAGTGAAGAAGTGACAACCGAAAAAGCAACATGATAAGAGTTGCCTGCTGCACTCTTTCCAGGTGAGAAAGGGTATTGCCTGTAGGGTCAAGTCAGAGTAGTGCTGCACCCATGATGAAGAAAAATCGTGCAGAAAAGAAGAGACTTCTTTCAAGGCAGCTCTCTGCATTTATATAACTCAGGTGACACGTTTCTGTTCCTCCAGCAATGCCATCGGTCCCCTCGTGGCGCTCTGGCTTATCTACGAGCAAGGTGCTGTAATGCAGGAAGCATCGACTCCCATCTGGCTGCTGTTCTATGGAGGTGTTGGGATCTGTGTCGGTCTCTGGGTCTGGGGAAGAAGAGTTATCCAGACCATGGGTAAAGACCTCACTCCAATCACACCATCAAGGTAGGCGGTCCACAGGTGTCATTGTGGTTGTGTGAACTTTGTGTGTGAGCCAGTCTGAGAAATTGCTGCTCCAGTATTTTGTTTGTAATGCAGTGTGCTGGATTTGCTGTGCTTTGATTTTAATGATAACCTGGCTTTGACTTCTCTGTCTTTCTAAAAAAAAAAAGAAAGAAAGAAGCGAAAAAGGATAAAAAGAAAGCATGAGAAAAAGAAAGAAAGGAAGAATGATTATCCTGTAATACTGAATGTGTTTAAGGCATAGAGGTCTGCATGAGCAGACAGCACTCTTCCACTGATGACCTATTTAGCATGGTAGAAGGTGCATTTGGAAGTGGCAAGATTACAGTGGCTTTCCCAATGTGCTTCAGACTATTAAACCTCTATGTATTTATTACAGTAATTTTCATCTTTAATGCATACTTGACCTCTGCTGGTGCTTAACCGAATTACTAATTAGGCACGATTCACCGCAGCGTAGAGTAGTGAAGGTCTCTGATGCAATGAGCCGTGCAGACGGGGTACTGCAGATGACTAGCCTGTGCTGTTCCCATTATTCAGCCCTTTCTTGTTCTCTTAACGTACTCACATGACAAAAATCAGTTGGAGATAAAACAGTCGAAAGAAGAAACGGGTAAGACTTTGGCACGCTGCATGGTATCAGTCCGAGCTGAT
The DNA here is from genome assembly GCA_013390105.1 of Tichodroma muraria. NCBI lineage: Eukaryota > Metazoa > Chordata > Aves > Passeriformes > Sittidae > Tichodroma > Tichodroma muraria. Next base: position 21,219 of record WAAG01072935.1, read on the forward strand.
GCAAAGAGTGATTGTGAAGTGTTTTCTTATGCTTCCCGCAGTGGATTCACTATTGAGTTGGCTTCGGCGTTCACAGTTGTGGTAGCTTCCAATGTTGGACTTCCTGTCAGTACTACACACTGCAAGGTATGCCTTTGCCCAGCGACTGCAGTCAAGGCAGTCTGGACTATTCATCTTAAAATTGTGCTGCTCGAGCCAGGGGTAATGGCACGGTGAGGGGAAAACAGCCGCTGACAGAGGATGGTTAGGTGGGGGTGCATCAGCACACCTCGGTCATGCCAGCAACGTGGCAAAGTAATCAGGCTTCCGAAAAATACGTCGGAGTTGTCACAGTAAAGTCACTGGAATTGGCCACAGCATAAACTCCATAGCTGCTGGTGAAGAAAAATAGCGCTTACAAAAGCATGACCTCAATTTTAAAATAAATGATTGCAAGGAAGAGCCTGGTTTCCTCTGACGGTGCCGTTTGAACCTGGTCGGGTAACATTTCTCCCTTGTTCAGAGGCTGCGCACCATTCATCATTTATACTTGACTTTCTTGATAAGTGCATGGCATGGGATTTCCTGCATATAACTCTTTTACTACAGGTTTTCCATCTGTCTTTTTTTTTTTTGTTTTTTTATTTCTTCACAGTGGATTTTGCATTGAAGTAATGTGTGCGCTAACGGTACTTGTAGCCTCAAATGTGGGTATTCCAATAAGCTCCACCCATTGCAAGGTATTGGAGTTTGCAGTGATACTATCAGTAAATCACATCACTAGGACAAACCATAACAAACTCTGGGAGATACCGACTGTTGCAGATTGCCTTCACTGTGCCATGCCCTGCAGACCATGACTGCAAAATAACGGGGCCCACTTTTAGAGGCAGTACAGCCAAGCAAAGTCAGCATTATAACTAATTGCACAAAAGTCTGGACTGTCTTTCACCCCTACATGGTTGTATTGAACTAATATAGACATATTAAAGTAACGTAGATTCGTAGTCTGTGTGAACCCAGTTACGTGTATTTTAAAACCACGTTTATGAAAAACACTGCTACATCATTAAGCTAATATTTTAATGTCTCTCTTCTTTTAAACCAACTCGTCCTCACTTTTGTGCATTGTAATACAGAATCTGGCCCTTGTAATTAGTCCTTTGAACAAGGTACTTTGCTTTCTTGTTTGTTTTTTTTTTAAAAAGACCACTTTGTAGTATAGATACAGGCTGGGTAATGAGCAGAATTTAATTGTGTCATGAAGACATTTATATAGCTTGTAGACATGAGGGAGCATATGGACATTTACACTACTGGAAGAACATAATGGGAATTTGGAATTTTATTCCCTGGGAAATTCTCAGGTGAAATCTCCATCTTTTTTCCTTTGTTTCTCCATGGACTCTTGAGCTCCTGGACATGCAGCGATGTTTGTTTCTTTCACCCTCTGGCAGGATGTGGGGAAGCCCCTCTAAAATCAGAGACCCCAGAATGGCAGTCCCTCTGTGTCACTGCATGCCACCAAGACCAAGCCCTAAAAAATGACACTCCTTGTAGGATTCACTACTGCACCCTGGAGAGCTAGGAGCCCCTGGCTGGGGCTGGGGCTGGGGCAGGCAGGTTTCTGGGGATAACTGCTCCATGGCATGGCAGGCGGGCTGGCAAGAAGCCTGGCAGCCTTACCTGTGACATTGACCTGCTTTCCAGTAAAAGAGTCAATGAAATCCACACATCCTGCAAAATGCCCAAAGTTGGTTCAATTGGCCTTTTTCTAGTGAAAACCGTTTCTTCAGAAAGCCTTCCTTTATTGCAAAATCATTTATTTCTTCTACCCCGGTGCTCTTTGAGAAGCAGCCAAGACTGAGCTGCTCTGAATGGCTGTTCAGATTTCCTGGCACTGACAGAACTCTGGTTCCTCTGAATCAAGCAGGGAAGAAAAATAATAACAATGTTATCCACTTCTAAAAATGCTAGCCTGAAACCACCTCCCTTTAAGCTGACTGGTATATCAAATGCATGATGAAGAATTTGCCAGAGAGAATAATACATCTTTGATTATCCCAGTTGCGTGCCTGAAACACTTCTAGCCAACTATTGTAAAAGAGAAGACATACTTTGCTCCAAACAAATAGACTGAATTTAAAAGGAAATGTCTTGGAAGCCATAAGCTAATGAGAGGGGTATTCATTCACTCAATGCAGCTAAAAGCTTGGTCTTTTCTAACTACAGAGCAAAATAGTTCTTTTTAAAAATACTTCCATAAAAGCAGCTAATGTGGTTAGTCTGTGCCTGTGCCCTGTATCTCATTAGATGGATCATTCTTAATGGGAAGATCCACTTTGCAATAGGATTAGACTGTTCCAGGGATGTCATGTTATTATAATTAACTCTGTGTTTCAGCAAAATGAGATCCTGAGCTGAAAGATCCTAAGTGAGCAACACGAGATAAAGTGAACACTCGTAACGGATGTATTCTTGTATTCCTTGTTTTCTATAGAGCCCAGGGAAGGAATAAAAGAATTGTTAAATATAATTTGCTCCATGTGAAAATGCCTCACTGAAAGTGCTGTCAGCCACTGAGTCAAAATGCCTTCTTAAAAATCAGTAGAAAAATTATTTTGCCTTAGAAATCCAAAAGAGAACAGGTTTGAGGTGAGCCTAATCTTGAGCCTCCAGCATCAGGGATTGGGAATTATTCTTTTCCACAATATTTGCTCCACTGCGAAGTAGCATTTGCTTGAGTGGGAGTCCTACTGAAGGGGTGTCAGTCAACTGAATGCGCAGCATTCAGTTAATAAACTGGATAAACTGATGGCAAATAAGGAGCAGCGTGAAACAGCTGAGGTGAAGGGAAACCTTTTTAAGGTGAAACAGTAGACTGTAATGAAAAATGGAGACCAAGTATAAAGGAAAGCTCTGAGCAGCAGTTTTCAGATCTTGTAGCGGATGTGGTGGCGAGCTGGAGGTTGGTAGCCGGAATAAAAGCATTTCCCTTCTGGGGAAGGTTCATCAATCAGGACCTGCCTTTGGTCCTAAATCAGAGCCTTTGGTCTACATGAGGTAGTCGCTGCCCAATGTGCCTGCCCCTCATCTATGGCCAAGCAGCTTTTTCATTCTCAGTGCCTGCTGAGAGCCTGAACTGCACCTTCGCCTTTGCCACAGGCCCAAGGGGAGAGGAAAGACCCTTGAAAGCCTCCAAGTCAAGAGGGCTTGGAGGAGAGGCCTAATCTTTTGAGCCTCCAAAGGAATTTGTGGGTCTGAATGCAGTAGCCACATTGCTCTGGCTGCACCAGTTCAACTTCCCCTGGGATTTAGCACTGAAAAGCCAGTGTGGTGTGAATGCATACCTTCCCTTTCTGCTGCCCAGGTGGGCAAATGATCATATTGAGTCTTAGAGTGCCTGCTATTTGTTCACAGATTGGAGATTTAGAAATAAGCATTTCTTAGCTGTAATAGAGTGTGTTCACATACAGATAAAATTAGAGTACAGCAGCTAAATGCTTTTCCTCTGCAAAAGTGACTTTGCTGAGGTCATTCTGCCAGCTCCGTTTTGCCATTATGATTTTGCGATTTTGAAAAATATTCTCTGTTGCTATGATTGAATTATCATGTTCTGTGTGTTCTTATTATACACCATTGCACAGAAGCAAGAGATCCAAAAGCATTTCTGTAATGCTTTAAGCAAAGCATACTGAAGGCAAACTGCACTGGTTTCAAACCAATCTCAAAGTAGTTATCATCTGAAATTCTACAGATGGTGTAGTGTGCCTACACCCAAGGATTAGCTACTCTCCTAACCTCTAGTCCATCAAAAATCACTATTAATAAACTAAACTTTAATAATGTTTACAACTGATTGCCAATGCCATCATTGCTGATACCATTTAAATTTCAGGAAGGACTCTGAGATTAGTGTACATAGACTGCAGGATTGCTCAATAAGTAACACTTCTTGCTGCAAGCATGACAGACAGATGCCGAGGACGCACCAAATGTAAAGCTGAGCCTAACAGCTGAGCTGCTGAAAACCCAAATGCTGTTTCCTCGGGTCAATGCTTTGATGTAGTCACAAGTGTGGGGTTCCTCTTCACCTGGATACACCTCCACCTCCTAAATACACTTATTCCTCCTAATTGCAGAACAGCACATTGTGCACTCCAGGAGTATTCGGATGAAATGTTATTTGATATCCCCATGCTATCTTTCCCTGATTCCCTGTACTTCTGGCATGTATCATTTTCCTGGCTCTGTAAAAGGGGGAGCAGCCCATCTTTTGATCTATAGGCAGGGACTCCCATTAAAAAAAATGTAGGCATACTCCCATTAAGAAAATAAGCAGGGAGGCAGGGATGGCACTTCAGGGAGCACATGCCCAGCTGTGTCTTGGAGTTTCCTTACCTTCAAAACAGGATATTTCTTCCATACTTTTGCTGCTTTACCGTGCACTTTGAATAGACTTACACTGTTTTTTCTAACAGCATGGAAAGCACTTCCAGGGCAGAAAGAAAATGTAGTCTTTCTGAAGTTTTTGGATCATTTTTCATTGAAAATGTTTTTCTCAGTCCATTTTTTTTTTTTCTTAAAAACTGATAAGCTGGGTTTATATCTGAGCTTATGAACTGAAAATACCTTTGAAGGAAGAAAAGGTTGCAGCTTTGCCCATAACACTGTGTTTTGTCGACAAAACCACTGACCTACCCAGCTGCCCTGGTAGCAGTGTCTTTGAAGGATACCTTGGTGTTTTATCTATTCCCCACCATCCTCTTGGTGTCTGAACAGTTTTTGTGCCCCATAGTATTAGTCTGGTGTCTTTGTCTTCAAGACAGGATTTTAGCTCTGGATGCTTTGCTTGGCTAGCTGGTCCAGAAGGGCTAATTTCCCTCACAGGGCTCAGGTTGATGGGTTTGATGTACTGGGTCTAAGCCTGCACTGTCTGTCTGCCCTGTGCCAAGCCACCATCACTGCCACAGGGTGGGCTCAGCTGCTTTTACCTTGCCACTGCCATCCTGTTTGTAGCCTGCAGTATTGGGATATGATGTGTTTTGAGTCAGCGCTTTATGCTGGGCTGTGAGCTGCACAGAGAGGCTCAGCAGCTGCTGGGTGAGCAGGCAGGACATCCCAAACCAGCAAGAGGACAGGCAGGTGGGACAGGAACCATACCACCTATCCTGGCCTGCCCCATGCGATGCTCTCCAGCAGAGCCTTAAAAACAGCTTTCCTGGTGTTTTCCTGATTTAAAACTGCAATCAGGCCAGAGTCAGTGGGCACTTGCTCTCTCCCCTGTGGACAGAGTAAGGTGTAAATCTGCCTCAGTTGCACTGAAGGCTCATGTAGGTGTTAGCAGGGCAGAGAAAAACACACTGACATATTTTATTGCCTTTGGCTGACTCCATGACCCATGAAAAAAAGGAGAACATTGAAAAACAAACATTTAAGTACCCTGGAAGTGTCACCCTCCTGCCACCACACCAGAACAGCACCATTGTCATCCTCAGGGGCTTCTTTATCTCAGAGCATCGCTTGGTATCAGCTGACTGGCATTGGTGTGGCCGTGGGCATGTTCCAGGTGCTCAGACCTACTCCTCACACCTTGTCTCCCTCTCTCTTCCCCACGCTCCCAAGGTTGGCTCCGTGGTGGCCGTCGGCTGGATCCGCTCCAAGAAAGCCGTCGACTGGCGCCTTTTCCGCAACATCTTCCTGGCGTGGTTTGTGACTGTGCCTGTGGCCGGCTTGTTCAGCGCCGGGGTGATGGCACTGCTGATGTACGGGATCCTGCCTTACATTTGAGGAGCTTCCTGTGCCGGGAAAAGGGGAAATGGCCAAGCTACTACCGATGGGAGAAATGTTCCCATGAAAGAAGCAGTCGGAGAGGATCCATCTTCCATACCTAACTTCTTATCTACTGTACATAACAATGTGTCATATTGGTGACATGGTGATGTGGTGCCATTTCTTATATATTAAAGAAATATATATGCATATAGTAGGTAACAGTACCTAAGTTATATCATCAGTGGGGTGAAAATAATTGCCTAGAACTTAATATTTAGGAAAACTTGTACATAGTGTATCATTTTGGTGGCTATTTTTTAATCTTTTGAAGAAGAGTATGGATTAGGAAATGTTTCTTGTCCATTTGATATAAGAAGAAGCGAGGTACAGGACTGCATAACACATGAATTTTTTAAAGCTATTAAGATACTGGAACAAAATAAAATGTGCAGAAGTGCTTTTCATAAAATAACTTTGTTCATATCATATTGAGTTTCGTGTATCATAGCGTGATGGTTATGGCTGTGTAAATACTTATGAACAGTAACTTTTAAATGGTGCATTTCCCTTATATATTTTGGATAAGAAAGTTTAGGAAGTACCAAAGAAGCAGGGGAATAGCTTGCCAATATTATGTTGTTGTCTCTGTGTGTGTTGTGTTTCCCCACCTCTGATTCAATGTTGTTTTCACCAAGCTCCAGCCAGTGAGGCTGGGATAGTACTGTTCATGTCTTAATGTAACTTTAAAAAAAAAAGCGCACACAAAAAATTAGTTCTCGTGACTTAGTAGGCAGCCCATGGCTCTCCACATTAGCTGATAGTAGACTGACTTCATATTGCGGGTTGATACTTGAGTATCTCACTGCTCACTTTCTACCTTTCCCCTTCAAGTCTCAGCTCCCGGTTGCCCTGCTCTCCGATTCCTGCGGGAGGACAGGAATCAGCCTCCCCTCCTTCTCTCCATCCAGACACAAGCACACTCTCAGGTCCAGGAGCGGGGCCGTGGAGTGCACGGCACCCCCGCGTAAGAAGCGAAGGGCAGCAGCGGGCGGGAGAGGGCTCAGCCCTGGATTTGTGCTTGGAGGTAATGGGCGCCCACGGGAGTGCTGATCCATGCAGGGGAGGATGTGAGCAGCTGCTGCCTCCCCCCTGGCAAGTCCCATCCCAGCCACAGCCAGCCAGCCTCCTGCTGTGCTGCCTGCAGCAAGGAGGGGATGGGAGCCTGGCCCTGTGTGGATGGAGGTTGACTGGTAATGAGCATTTGGGATGAGATTTTTTTCACGGCAGCTCAGGGGAAAATGGCCAGCTACATCCCCTGCATGCCTTTGGAAAGCACATTTGAGTGAAGGTTACTGATTTGGGGGTGGGAGGCAAAGGGCAAGGGGTGCCCAGAGGAGGTTGGGAATCTGTTACTGTTTAAATGCTGCTAAAATTTTGATAAAATGTTCTTGGTACTCCATTGTGATTTTTCCATTGGTCATTCATACCAAATTTATAATAAAAGGATAAACAGCCCCTATAACTGCCTCTTGCATTTTTGGAGTGTTACTCAGCAGTAATGGGAAGGCTCCCCAGGCACTTAAAGCCTACTCCTTGGCATCTGCCGCCGTTTGTCCTTTGTCTGCCGTGGTCAGCAGGATCAAACCACGCTCTGTGTGGTGCTGACAAAACCTCCCTTTTCTTCCTGCTGTCCTGGCAGCCCCAGTGCCCAGCCCTCGCTCTGCCCGGGCTTGGCTCGCAGGCGTCTCTCCGTCGAGGTTTGGGAGCTCGTGGGCTGCTTCAGACGCATTCCCTGGGCACTCACTGCCTCCAACTGCCTCCCTCACTCTGGCTCTCCTTTGTGGGGCTCTGGAAGCATCCCTATTGCCATGGCACTGTGGTGCTCAGTTTCCAACCCTTCTGAAACCCTAGAGCTGTGGTATAAATAGTCCTGGCAAATGGGGGAGGACTGGTAGGCAGCAGCTGAGTGACCAGGGCAGCACAGAGACAATTTGGAACTCGTGGAAAAGGGTGGAAGAACTCACCTTATCTTAACACTTGCATAAACAAATGCCTGCCCAGTGGCCCAGCAGCTTCCCACCTTGTTTTATCTAGAGAGACAAACCAGACTTCTCTCACTCCAGCGGCAGGCACTCAGCTGCAGCCCTGCCAGACACAGGCAGCATGCGGAGGGCTGTGCCAGCTCTGGAGGTATGTGATAATCCCCCAGCACACACAGCTGGGTGTCTGTCAACACACACATATATAAATAAAACTGCTGTGAGGGAAATGTCTGCCAAGGAAGCATCTCCAAAATATTCTTGCCCCAGCTACAATAACCTTCACTGTGGAGGGAGGTGGAAAATCCAAAGTGACTTTCTTCACACAACAGAGGTGTCCTTGTCCACCCCAGAGAAGCAGAATCTGCAGGGGAAGCACAGCTGGTGAAACACGGTGCAAATATGGGCACAGTTAAAAATCCCTCTGCTCAGGCAGCAATCAAAACAGGTCTATTTTCAGCTCAAGAAATGGTTGGGGGGTTGCATTTTTTCAGCAGCATCAGGGCTCAATGGGGCTGGAGAGCTGAGCTTGTTTAGCCAAGGCCTTTTTAAGAAGCAGATGCTGATAGACCTCGACAGAGACACGGGATCTTTGTGCCCTGCAGGGCTGCCCCGTCCCCTGGCAGAGCTGTTCCCACCGTGGTTCCCAGCCATCAGGGCTGCAGCCCTCCCGGGCAGGACACAGGACAGCATGGCTGTCACCAGGCAGACCTTGCTGCATGCTGGGGAGAGGTGTGGACAGGCTGCTGAGGCTGCAGGAATAGTGAACACAAGAAACAGGCCAGGAGGCAAGAGAGACAGAAGTCTGATGGAAATATTTATTACAAGAAGAAACTGTTTTAGCCGAGGAAATTAAGCCTGAATTTCAGAAACCAAAGTTTCTACTGTGCTTCATAGACCAGTGGTAAATCTTTGACTCAAACCAGCCTGAGAAGAGCCAGCTGGCAGAGTGTGATGGTGCTAATAGACTAATTATCCTCATCAATCTCTCCTCCTGCCTCCAGCTTTCATCCTACTACCAAATTTCATGGCTTGCCCTGGGAGTTGCTTTGCCTTTGCATGTCTGATGGTCTCTGGGACATGTTATTGCCACTAGCTCTGCTTGTGCTGCTTGGCAGAGTGCTGTGGCATGGTGACCTGTGCATCCTGGTCTGTCCTCCCCAGCAGAGCAGCCCTGTCCTGCCAGCTCCCTGCTGCTGCCGGTCTCTTGCCTCCAAGGTGAGTGTGTTGTGTGCTCACGACTGCTCGGACTGGCTGAACACCCCTTGGAGCAGGAGCTCTGCCTGTGCCACAGGCACTGGGGTTTGTTCTGGAGTTGGTCACTAAATGCTCCTTGTGGGGACATGTGTGGTGCGAGAGGCCAGAAAATGCAGTGAGGAGGTGCATGGGGCAGGACAAAACAAAGGCACAGGGATCTTTGTTTGTGGTAGAGACCTGGGTTGCTTTGTGAGATATCCTATCCCAGACCTGGGGACCTAGGTGCTCCTGGAGTACAAGACAATGCTGATGGACAGATCCATGTTTTTGGAGGTCAGAGGACTGTTTGAATTAGTGTCCTGTGCTTTCACTTCTCTAGAGAAGGTAGATGATGGGGAAAGTGGCTTATTTTGGTTTTGAGTTTTTTGAAGTTCGAGGACCTTTGGTTTTGCGTTTCTCCTTTTGTGGATCTTCCTTTAATGACACTAATGATTGGTTTGATGGAGCATTGACTCCACCTGCTGGTTACCAAAAAGAAGTCTGAACTGGAGTAAGATTTTTATTGCTAATGTGAAGCTTTGTGAGCCTCCTTTTTAAAGCAGTAAAGCACAACAGAAATTAATTATATGTAACAAAAATGTGAACTGTGCTCTTTCCAGGTGAAATTGTACAAATAACTAAATATTGCACACTCAGTTTAATTTCCAATATCTTGGGTTCTAGGAGAAAAAGGTTGTGCTGAATTAAATTACATTTTCACACTGATTGATAGAAGAAGACTTTTCTTCTACTTGTCTTGCAAAAGTAACCAGTATGTCACTTGAGTTCTTAAAACTAGGCTGCTGAACTTCTGCAGTGATGTTATTTTAGCACTGTATTGGTGAACAAACACTTTGTACAGGGGTAGCATTGGTCTGAAAGATTTTATAAGTATATTACACCACTTATTCGACTAATTGCAGTTTTCAAAAGGGTATTATTTTTCCGAAGTGAAATAGTATTTTTAATTGGTACAAATATGCTGTGCTGTTACCAGCTTTTAGGTAGAGAGGGGTTTTTTTTGTGTGAGAAGGTGAATGTGAGTAACAAAAGCTTGTTTCCTTCCTTAACTGCAACTAGCTTCAAAACCAAGTTGGTGCCTGGAAACCAAGTGCAAACAATGTCTGAGTTTCATGGCTCCCTGCATCTGTGCCAGCTGACACTAAACATCCAACTTCAGGAAGATGACTTCTCATCTGATAAACTCTAAATTCAAGGATGTGACATGTGCTACTGCAGTGCAAGTATTTGCTGTAGATAATTATTCATTGCTGTGCTTCAGGAAGAGAAAAAGGAGTGGCAGGTGTCCAGCTGATGGCCAGTCCTCTTCATTGCCCAGCTGTAGTCAGTCTTTGGATGGATCTTCCCCCACGATGGCACAGTGCATGCCACTTCCTTTGCTGTGAGCCTCTCATGCAGCTTACAGAGTTCCAGCTGTGGCTAAGAACTTGTTTCTGGTCTCTCATTGTAAGAACAGCTGGGGTTCTCTGCCTCTGAAAGCTGACTTCACTAACTAGGGATACTCCACCAGTCCATATCCTTCCCCTGGCACAGAGGGAGAAGATGCTTGTACCTGCAGATAAAGTTGCCAGTGTCAGGGAAAGGCGAGGAGGTGTAGTACACTGCTCTGATGTGAAACAGCAAGATGGTTCTAAATGAAAAACCACTAAGGCATTTTTGGATGATACTAAAACTTCTTTCACACTGTGAGAGGATTTATCATCTTTTTTTTTTTGTTGGAGGGGAAAAAATATAGAAAGATTAATCTGAAAATGTTACCTTGCTATTTTGATGTACTTTGTAATGGATGATCTCTTGATCTTGCAAGACAGTGTCAAGAATACTCCAAATTTCTATGGAAAACAGGCACACCTGGAACTGTCCAAGGTTTCTTGTCTGAATAATTTTCTGTATGCCTGATTTTTCCACTCATTCTTGCTTCTCATGGAATCCTGGTGATCTCTGTAATGGAAATTGTATGTGACATGTCTTTCACACTCATGGGCTTATCAAGGTAAAGCTGACAATTTCTCTCTTCTCAGTCTCTGAATTCATATGAGAACCTGCAGTAAGTCTTGGCTGCTTCCTGACAGATGACTGCTTCTGCTTCCCATGAGACCAGAGATGCTTTGCTACACTGATAAAGTGCCTGTCAGTGCTGGGGTCAAGTGCTGCTCAAAATACACCAAAACCAATGTGGAACTGGCACAAGAAACTATGAAAGGGAGAAAGTGAACTTGAGGCTAGACCCAAGGACCATGAAGAGATTGGTCACTTTATGGGAAGAATATCACAAATTCAGTTCTGTGGACAAGCATTGGATGGTAGACAAAGGTCTACCTGGATTTTTTAGGTCGCAGCTACATGCTGCTTTTGCTGCTTTCCAAAGCTTTAGATATTTTTTTCTAAGCACTTAGAACAATTTGGATACAGAAATCTGTGCCCCAAATCTTTGAGACAACAGTTCAAGAGCTACATTATGTAAAGGTCAGCAAAAAACCTTTTTATATATTTGGGTTAAGGTTTCTAAGCAGTGCAGAAAGAGGTTAAAAGGCTTTATCAACTTCCATAAGTTCTCTTCCATAAAACACTGTCCTTCCTATTCCTATCCCAAATGATGTTCATTAAGGTAGTTTCTCTTCCTTTATGAAGGCTGGAGTAAAAGCTTTTAGATATCATTTGAAGAAAATCTCCTGCCTTCACATTATTTGTCATATGTATTATGGCAAAGACTTCTTACTTGTTTGCTTCATCCTTTCATTTTGGATAGTTTACATCAAATGAGTGTAAAGATATTTCCTTTATTTTCCTGAAAATGAGTCCAGATCCCCTTTGCACATGAATGTACTGAGACAAAGACTTCTAATTTGGAAGAACCAGTAACAAATATGATAAGTTTGCAGATGGTACTGATAAAAAGCACAAGTACCAGGATAAACAGAAAGGATAGAAATAAATGAGGTTGGAAGGGCATACAAACAATACCAAAATAGCCTTCAGAGATCAAGAGGTTGTGGCTAAGACAAACAAATAATGTCAGAAACACAAGCTGCTGATATAAAACCAGAAGGGAAACATTGCTACAGAGATGCTAATGACCTTTCTCAAAATTCACTAGCTTATAGAAGCCTCTATTAGAGCAGATTCAACTGGTAATCTGTTGGTTTTATTCTCATGCCAACACTAGCTCTAGGGCAGAGGTGGCCACTGACTTTTCAAATGGGGGGCATGGAGACAATGGTCACGGAGCAAAGTGAGCAGTCTTTCTCCTGACCTCATCATCCTCCAAGCCACCAGGGTGCCTGCTCTTATTCTACTCAGCCAGTTTCAGAAGCAGTACTCAAGGACTAAATTTCCACTTAATTTAATTGAGAAAATGTCTGTAGGGCTTTACTGCTATCATTATTTAGCAGCTATTGTTCCTGAAGCTGCAATTATCACAGCCAATGCCGTTCAGTGGGTAATGGAGGAAGTCGGGACAGGAAACACTTCAAAATCTCTCAGGTGCTGCCCACAACACTTATTTGAGAGGCTCCCACTTGGAGATGTTGAAGTTCAGATACAGCTTGTTCAACATCTTCCATTAAGATTTTGCATATAAAGACATAATAAATATTTTAATATATTTTTCACGAAGTCATAAAATCCAACAGACCAGCAAGTTGTTCTACCTGTGGTGTGTAACCATCTGCAGCATTTGCTGATGTATTGATAACCATCCAGCAGTATGTGGCAAATGTGATAACTTAGATGACCTTTGAGGGCCCTTCCAACCCAAAATACTCTATGATAACACTTTGCACTCTTATATAGCTCACTCACTGGAGTTTGTTTGTTTGATATGTAGTTGGGTTATAATTATATTACTTGGAGGACAGAATTGAATTTCCATTTACAGTTTAGTAACAAATGCAATTGACAAATCTGCTACAAACCTTCTGACAGAGAAAATAGTGGCCAAGGAAAACTTGCTTCCCATCCTTGGGAAGCAAGTCTCAGTAAGGTAATGGTAAGTTTCTTACCAAATTAACTGAAAAAAAAAAAAAAAAAATTATCCAGGTACAATATGGGATAAAAACTGCAAAATACAAAGGTTTTTTTGTATGATTATTTTGTATGTCCTGCTTATTTATACTCAATACTCCAGTGTTGGATCCTTTAATCAATTTAACAGGTATGTTCATGATGCAGAAGAAACTAAGTGGAAAAATTTTGGGCAGAATGTGCTGGTTGATTTGTGCTGCCTTCAGCCTGTGGTGTGCTAATGCAAGTGTGCCATCAGGTGGTACAAAAAGAAAAAACTTGACAAAGAACTGATCCTCCAGTTAAAGCCTAATAAATAGAAGAGGCCATTTTAGTGTCCCCTAAAATGCCACCATTTTACCCATCAAAAACGAGTGACCACTATTTATGTGCCACCATAACACTAAGTGGGAAAGAGCTCTATGGCTGGGCTTACTGGAGCTGTAGCTACAGGGACAAATGCCTACGAATTCACCAGGCTTTGAGGCTCTTAGGCTTATATAAAAGTTCAGCCTTTTTAGAATCTGCCAAAGGCTCTAATTACCACGGAGAGAGGTGTGTGTCCCACGTGACAGAACCAAGCAGCTCCCTAATGAGCCTTCTGAGGAGCGGCAGGACCTGTTCCTGCAGAAAATACTGATTTCAATGCAGCTTAATTCAACTCAGAAGGGAAACTGCAGCTGTCACTGGGACCTGCTGGTAGTGCATGGTTGGTGGAAACCTGTGCACATCTATGGGGACACCAAGAGATCCTCTGCATCCCCCTTGCATTGCTTCCAGTCATGCCAGAGCAGGTGAATTTAGCTCAGAAATGTCATATTGGGGTAAGGGATATAAAAGGATACAGCCAGGCTGCACAAGTTGGTCTGGAGTTTGCTGTTAATGGAGTTGTGTCAAATAAGGACCATCAAAGCTGAAGACAGTGTTAGAAGCAGAATTCCCAGTGGCAGAGCAGCAGCAGGATGCTGCCTGCCTCTCTTCACTGCCTTAAAAATGATGAAGTTGGCTTAGATGAGGTTTTAATTGAATTTACCTTTTCCTTTCATCTGCCCTTCAGGCAACTAGTAAGGCTTTTTCAAACTGGCTAGGTTTAGGTCTCAGAAACAGTAAGTCATGCTTTTTGAGGGGGCTTGAAAAGCAAAAGAAGTCCTGTGTTTTGCAAATTTGAAACCAGGCTCATCTGGGGGAGTTCAAGGTTTTGAAAACTGATATCAAGTACTATGTTTTACTTCTTGGAAAACTGTCCTGAAGTCCTGCATTGTTGGGGCTTGGAAACCGGCTCATTTGGGTAGTTTTAAGGTTAGCAAATTGGAGACCAAGCTCTGCACTGTTGATCTTGGAAACAGACACCACATCATGTGTTTTTGGGGACTTGGAACTAGACTCATTTGTCCAACTTAGAGGCCAAAAATCTGAGGCTAAATCCTGTGGTTTGAGAAAGTAGAAATGGGGATTAACTGGTGCAGCTCTGAGGCTTGAAAGGAGGTTCATTTGGTCAAATCTGGGCCTTGGAACACAGGAGACCAAGTCCTGTGTTGCTGTGCTCAGAAACATAGAGCCCAGTGCTAGGATATAGCTGGTTAGAGTCTGGAGCTGGTATTGCCAAGCCTGTGGGTTTGATCCCTGTATGGGCCACTCACTTGAGAGTTAGACTCCATGATCCTTAGGTCCCTTCCAACTCAGAATATTCTGTGATTCTTCTTCGGGGTCTGGAACTGTTCTGCTGTTCCCGGGCTGGCAGCAGAGTCCTAACCCTACGTGTTTGGGCTCCATCCCTGGCTGATCCTGGGGAGGGTCTGGGGGCTAAAGGCAGTTCCCAAGTCTCCACACAGCCCAGTGCCAGCACTGTTCCGAAGGCCGGAGGAGCGGGGGCTCGGGGCAGGCCTGAGCAGATCTGAATCCTGGCAGCTGCCGTCTTCCCCAATTCTTCTGTCATCACCATCATCATCATCATCGTCCCCCCACCCTGGACCATGTGGTGCTACATCGGGGAAAAGAAACCATGTGGGAGGAGGGAGCTGGCCAAAATATCCTGATGGCCCCAAAATATCCCAGGTTATTAAACTGTTAACAAGAGAGCAGTTGGGTGAGGAGATCAGCTGGACAATTTCTTGAAATGTGGTGCTTCAGGGACTCCCATACACTGCTCTGAGTCCCTGCTGGCGTTCGGTGGTGATGGTAGTGGTGAATTCTTGCGTGTGTCATCCTTCCCTGCAGCACCAGGGTACCACACAGACAGGTCACTGGGCAACAGAGCCCTGCCAGAAAGTGTATTTCATTAAAAAAAAACCCTGCTCTTATGGAATTTGGGGTGAAACAAATACCTTGTTCTTTATGCCTAGGACTTCTACAATTTTAAATGAGGTAAAGATTTTTCAA
The DNA here is from genome assembly GCA_013390105.1 of Tichodroma muraria. NCBI lineage: Eukaryota > Metazoa > Chordata > Aves > Passeriformes > Sittidae > Tichodroma > Tichodroma muraria. The sequence continues at coordinate 36,650 of WAAG01072935.1, forward strand.
TGGAACAGGAATCACTCGTGTTTATACCTTTTCCAGTTAGTAAACAGCAAACACTAAGAAATAAGTATTCTCTTAGAAATGGCTCAGCAGCATGTCTCATTTCCAAAGAGCCATAGAAATGCAAATTTGAGGATGTATTTTATTTTTTTGTCCTGCCTGATTCAGTTTGAAGACAAAAAGAAGTCCTGCCAGCCACACTCAGTTGTCTTTTGCAGCATTCGCTGGGGGGCAGCAGTGATGCAGATGTGATAAACGAAGATGGTGTTAATTAGTTTCACCTTTACATAAACAAATGGTCCGCTTAGGTTAAGCCCTCAAGCTCCTGGAAAGCTCTCTGTGCTATTTCCATCGCAGCATCTGGACTGCCCTGAGACGGTGACACAGCTCAGCGCACGGTGCTGCAGCCACAGTTGTGATGACTTTTTAACAACGCGCTAAGGCGGGACAGATGAACCCCTGCTGCATTTCAACAGGCAGCAAACATCACTCGTATCTTCAGTCGGTGTGTCAGACTTTTATTTCATGTCATACCCGCCAGCACCATTTCTTCATTTATCTCAGTCACACCCCCCAGGCTGATATTCCAGAGTGTGTAGCTTTACCTAACAGTGCATCTTGGAATCCAAGCTTGTTTTTTTGAGCAAGAACTGTGTCTTTGAAAGGGGCTCCCAGATGAAAGATAATGACTTATCCATTAGTGCACTAAAACACTTAAATATAATTTCTAGGTGTTGCCACTAGACAACCTGAAACTGCCAACATCATGGGATATAAGTGCTGTTGGATGCTTGGGAGCACTTTCCTGCAAAGCTCCCGGCATCCTGCTGGCAGCTGCCCAGGCAGGCAGAGTTCAGGCTGTGCATGCCCACTAGGTTCAGCAGCTGAGTGGGAATTTTCTAGTGGGATTGTTGGGGAAAATACACACCAGTAGAAAAATATGTTTTTCTTACTGGAACTGAGACCAATAATTTGTTACTGAGCTGAGTTTAGACTGGTTCCTGATGTTTTCCCACATTCTGAAACAGCTGCCTGAAGTGTGGGCCTACAGCAAAAGTAGGAGTGGGAAACCAACCTGGGGAAGTGAAAGACTGGACCTCTGCAGGGCCAGGCTGGGTTCTGAGCTCTCCACAGACTCCCCTCATCTCAGACAAGTCTTGGCTCCCAAATACAACCACTCCATACCTCCCCAAGAAAATTACTGTTTTCAACCCTCTGCCTTTTTTCATTTCTTACAACAGGACTTTGCAGCATCAGATGCATTGAAGTTGGCAGGTACTAATGGAAGACGAATAATACCATATGCTGCCTTTGTGGTAGTAAACTCTGCCCCATGGGAGATTGCTGATCCTATGTTGGCATCTGATAACATATAAGTTACTGGGATGTAAATTTCTTAAATGACATCTTTTCACTCTGTTTTCTTCAGGCACAAAGAAGGTATGTACATGCTTTTAAAGAGACATATGTTTTAACCACACCTACCAACAGGCTTGGAGTACAGGTCTGCACTACTGTAGCATGTCTTCCAGGGAACTTTGCACTTCGAAGAGCACATTGTAGTTACGGAAAACTACTATATGCAGGTTGAAGCAGCATAAACTTGCTGGTCTTGCAAAGTCATCCCACTTAGCTTTGATGTTCCCTTAAATGACCTGTTTTATTTATGCCCTTCTTCCCTTCACCTTTACAAAACAGGAGATAGTCACCTTCAACAGAGGAAAGGAGAAATTAATCCAAGTTATATGAAAAATTTAACCAGAGTTGTAATCTTTGGTCTAGCCCTTTTTTAAAGTTGAATTCAGCTCCATGTTTCCATAAGCCTGTATTTTTTGGCTCACTGGGTGAGGAAGTACATGGAGCAATGCCACCTGTGGCAGTTGCTTTGCGGACTAGGGCTTTACTGGCTGCGTTTGAGCCATCTTGTCCAACTGCAGAAGCCCTGCCGTAATCCTTGGGGTGATGGCAGTTGTGGTTTTCCTGCTGGCTTGGTTAGCTTAGAGTCGTGAGCCACAGCTGAAAAGGCTTCCCTCGTGCCATTGCTCCTGCGGGAGGCTGTGGCTGTCCAGGCATCCCTGTGCTGCTGAACTGCAGGTGGAAGGGCAGGAAGCGTGTAACTGTTGAGCAATTTCTGTTAAACTGGAAAGGGAAGTGCTGCTCACATCGCTGACCACGAGATTATCAGTTTTTGTGGTCACAAGTAATTAAATATCCAACCCAGGGTGCTGGAGGCACATTACTACAATGTATGGTTTATTGAGCAAACCAAATGCAAGCGAGCAGAATTTGGCAATAACTGAAGAACCTAATCAGTGAACTCCTTTCTTTCTTCCACTTCAATGGTCTAACACAGACCATATCAGCTGGTTTGTTCAATAGGAAATAATATCACTTCAGCCTCCAACCTGGAGAAATCAGATACTTGGAAACAGAACAGTATGAAGCAAACATAAACAGTGTTATCTCCAACATGAATCTTTCAGTTAAACCAGGCACAGCTGGAGCCAAGACAAGGTTAGATCATCTCTGCGAGTCCGTCACAGCACTGCAGCGTGCTCACAATCAAAACAGGAAATGAGCAAAAAGGCCATCTCTGCAGAGGACTTAAAAGTGGTCCCTTGCACTGATGTTTCTGAAAGAGGGTGAGTGAAATAGCTCAGCTTTTATTTGGAGCTGTACCAGAGAACTGGAAGAAATTTGCTTCAGAGCCAGAGTCTGTTCTTCTACTCTTGCAGACAACTATGCCACAGCATCTCTTTTGGAAACAACCAAGCTTTATCCTAAAAGCTCTGCCAGTTCTTGTCACTGATGTAAATCTTCCAGAGTCTTACCGAAATGAGGGTTTTGCCTAATACCTGGACTAACATTACTAACAGTTTTTACCTAACTACCCTGCAGCCAGCATTACCCTTTCACTTGTGCTTTGCCCCATGACTTCATTTTACATTTACAAAAGAGCCACCTTCTGTTAAGATTTTCATGAAAACGTTTGAAAATTTCTGTACCACATTATATCAAAAAAATTTTAGAAAATCAGTGCAATGCTATGACTCGTTACATGTCTAGTAAAAATATGTTCAAAACATCCCAGAATTATTTTTTTCTAACAGACACATCTTAGTCTTGGCTCCTGTTAATCCAGTGTGCAACTGAAGCTCCAGCTATCCTGTCGCTTTCAAGAGATGAGCTCTTAGAGTGCCTTTTCATGAATTCAGAGCTGTAGGATCTTGCACATCATACTATGAAATTTACTTCTCCCTTTTTTTATAACTCCAGGCCCTAATGTTGAGGCATTTTGCATAATCCTTCCTATTGCTTTTTTAAGTTTATTACATGCCTAATTCTTGTACTGCCATCACTACTACAAATACGAACAAGGTAGGTGTACAAGACCTCACTGTGAAGAGTTCTCCTGTAAAACTTCTTCCAGTCTGAGAGCTTTTCTTCATTTCCCTTGTCTCAGCTGAAGTTTGATTACATTTTTCTTCCCGTATTGTATAAATACCTTACTGATTTAGAGACTGGCTATGTCTCCTGAATCAGTCCTGGCTCTGAAATCAGTTATCAAAAGTATATGGCTCTAAGAAATAAATTCTCTTTTTTTTAATGCAGTTTTGTGCAGAGGGGTAAGTTTTCTGGAATGGAAATAGGCAGCCTCAAGTAAGCAATTTTAGAAAAGTGCAGCAGTTTCCTGCTAACTCTAAGGAGTCTGGGCTTCAGGTGCTCCATTCAAAAATTTCACTGTTCAAAAGGCAAAATAGGAAACCCAAGAAAAAGCTACAAATGTGCTGAACTTCCTGGGAAAGCCAAATACAGGAAAAGGCTTATAACTTTTTTTCCTTAATTTTTTAAAGAAGAAGGCTCACCTGTGAAAGTATCAAAGGCTTAAAAAAAGCTGAGCTTGCTGAAGATCAGCTCAAAAGTAAGCCATGAGGCAGATAAATAATTTATATTCTTTTTTCCCTCTCTGCACAAGTTAATGCTACTGCAGAGCTCAGTTCCAGCTTTGCCCTTACCCACGAAGAAGCAGGAAGCCCCACTGAAGAACAGAAATAACCTGCTAAAGCAGAAACATGCTTTAGCATGTTAAGAGTACAAAAGTATTGAAAAAAAGCTTTGCAGTAGTAAATTTTTGGAGACAATAGTGATTGAACTGATGCTGAGAGGGTACTACAAAGGACAGCTACAACAGTTTCTCAGCACCAGAACACGTTTGCAGTTTGGCTCACACATGTCCAAGCTGTACATTGCTGGGAAGGGCTGGAGTTCTCTTGAGTGACCAAACACAAACCAAATAAAAGCTCAATTTAATTAAACAACCAATAGCTCTTCAGGCTGTCTGAAACTTAGGAGTCAGTCCAGTCCTAGGCAGTTGTCTACAGCTGATTCTGTTGTAAGCTGGCACCAAAGTACCCACTGGCTTTCTGATGTTGATGCCTTTGAGTGCTGGACACCCCTCTTTGTGACCCTGATAGGAATTTGGTAGCTCCTTCCCATCTTCATCTCTTTAGTTTTGTGTCCGAGAGACACTTCTCAAGACTGGCATATTATGTGACTGATGAAGGGAGAAGTGCAGAACCCCCTGCTTACAGTGGGGCTGGGGACCAGAACGGGAGCCAGGGAACTGCCAGGCACAGCTCAAGGAAGGAGATGTTCAAGATGAAAGACCTACGTTTCAAGACATGAGATTCTACGTAAATTACTGTGTGCAGTATGTGAAGACATTTTAAACTGGGTTTTGTAGCATCAACCAAGTAATGCAGTCGTTTCAATTTATGTGTGTATTGTTAGTAGCAGAATATGAAGAGGACACTCCTGAAGGAAACAAACTGAACATTTAACAACATTTTTACTGCTCATTGTCCAGCCAGGAAGGCAACAGATACTACATATCTGTGAAATGCAATGCTAGAATGGTTTTGCAAATTTCTGCTGTTAGTAAAGTCATTGAATCAGGAAGAGATAACAAAGATAACCATCCCAATGTAAGGCACTATTAACTGTGAAATTTTTCCGTGGCATGCTTCAGTGCTTTTTACAGTATTGATGGCAGAGACCCTTATGCCTGTATACATTTTTCATGCAGTAAACTCCGTTTCTTTTCCTCACGATAAAGTGCTTTTGAATTCAGCAAGTAAACAATGTTGATTCAGCAACACACAGAGGACACCCACACACATTCAGCTGGCATCACATGCTATCTGCTGAAACACAGCCACCACAAGGAAACAGGCCGTGGCACGGCTCTTCAGGCAACTGCTAGGACATATGGCAACCCCAGGATGTCCTGGGAGGTGAAATTGGAAGCGTTATTTAAAGACTCCCTGTGGTTTTGTTTTACAAAAGAATAGTTCAAATTCAAACAGTCACTTCTTTATTTAAGATATAAGCTATTCTATGTATTCCTTATAAAAAGCCCCAAAGGAGAAAATCAGAAACCTACCCTTAGTTTGTTTTTCAAGTTCAGAGCCTGTTCTATTTTAGTCCATGCAAATATGCACTTGGCAAAGGATTCCCCCTAAACCATCAGTCAGAAATCTAGGCGAATGCTTTACAATCCCAGAGAGAGCCAGAATTATCCCTGCCCATGCAAGGAGGGGTAGCGCGTGTCTGCCCTCTTGAAGGTCACCGGGGATGCAGGTGACTCCTGTCACAAAACACGTTATCCTTCAGAACAGTGCTGTCATGAAACAGCACTGATGGATTTCTTCCTAGGGTGCTGAAAAGCCAGGATGCAGGTTTGCTTCAAACCCACCATGGAATGAGCCTTGCTGGAAAAACAGGATGGGCCCCAGGCTGACGCAGAGTAATACAAAGATATTCTTCTGGGCAGTGCTAGATAGAAATCCCCTGTCAACAGCAGCATCTAACCAGCTTTCAGCTCATTATGAATGACAATGGACTGAATAAAAACATCGTGCAAAAACGTCAAGATGGAGAATGTTAGACCTCATAAGATAAAAATTAACTCTAATATTCAATGAATACAAACATGGAAAAAACCCAAACACCAGGAATGTAGGAAATAAATCATTAATAGTGCTGAAAGTTAAGGGAGTAAAAGATTCGACTACTTCACTGTTTTATGAGAAACTCCAAAAAACCTTTACATCTTATCAGATCCCATGACAGTTAAACATCTTATTTCTGGCACACACTTCTTCATGACTGTATCACAGGGAAGGTTACTGAAGGCTGAAAAACTCCCTTTGAATCTTCACAGTGATTTTGCAGCTTTCAGCTTTCTGAGAAAGTCTCCAGGGCTGAATACAAGTCAGAATGGAAGGTGCATCTCCCACACCCCAGCACAACTCTTTGCCCTGCTCTAACTGCTCTCGTCCTCTTAAAGCCGGTGCTTTAAGAATTCATCCAGAACCTCCCTCTGCAAAATCACCATGAAGATTCAAAGGGAGTTTTCAGCAGCAGGCCCCAGTAAGTTCAGTCACAAACCTGCTTTTAAATGCTACTCATCAAAACAAGTAAAAAGAAACAACGCATACGATACAGGAGTAGAGTTGGCTCTGAATTGAATAGATTCTGACCTTCCCCAGGAGAATTCTGAAGCACTTAGGGAGGAAAAATCAGCCTGCACTGCTTCTACATGGGAAGCA
>WAAG01072942.1:0-12874 GCA_013390105.1 Tichodroma muraria
ACCAGGAGATACTGGCTACACAAAAAAATGGTGCTGAGAGTCTTTACAGTTGGATAGCTGATGTCTTGTCTCCATGGTACACACAGTCTTAATCCACTCATAAAAAGCTGCCCCAGGGTCAATCTTTGTGCACTTATGGAGCAGAAGAGACAGTGACTTATCACTGCACTACTCTTCCATGTGCCTGAGTGTGAAAGGGCTACACACGAACCAGCAGCCACCACCCAACTCTCCCAAGTTATTTGCTGTTCAATGGAATACGACGTGCTGCAGTCCCTTCTTCTCAGAGCCAGCTGCAGGGAGAACCAACCAAGATAATGTTTCCTCAATCCTTTCAGTTTGCATTTAATTTACAGAACAAAACCAAATAATACTTTTTAACTCTTATTCGCAATACTTAATGCACAAAGCTTATTTCAACATGCAAGTGAACTTTGTTCTTCAATGTGTTTGCGTATACAAAAGCCTTTCTCTCCCTCTCCCTCTCTCTCTCTATATATATGTCTCCAGCGTTACCAAAACTGTCCTAGAATACTGAGTATATTCTAGCTGTACAGCAAAACAGAACAGGGCAGGCAGGGGAAAAAGAGGGAAAACAAAATATTGACAAAAAAAATGGGAATAACTAAAAGTAAAGAAAATAATTAACTGAAAAAGTCTAAGGAGAGGAAAAAAATAAGTTCTTAGAGTCATGAGAGAAAAAATAAGAATTTAAAAGACAAAGTGGAAAAAGAAGAACTGCTGCTTCCCATACAGAAGTTTTCACCGCACTGGAGAACCAAAATCTGCAAACGATGCAACCTAACCTGTTTGGGGAAGCTCTGGACTTGGAGCTCTTACTATTTTTCAGTCCTGTACGTCTTGCTGTTAGATGACATTTTGTTTTGAACTCATCTTAAATGTTATGGAAAATATTAGAAGTTTAATTTAAATGTTTTTTAGGATTCCCCTACCTCCATCTGAAATGAGAAACCTGTGGTAATATCTACCACTAAGGAGTATTCAAGAGTCACTGAAATGCCTAAAACACAAAACAGTAATCTGGTTTTAAAATTTCTTACAATAACTAAGAAATGTGGGCAATTCAGACTGCATGTAAGCATTACCCTCTACAGTGTGTTGGTAGAAAAGACTCCTCCAAACTTAATCTACTACTGTTGTTCCTCTGAACACGGTGGCTTGCAATTATCTAATTACCTATTCTGCACTGCATGAAGGCTCTTCTGCTTGGAGGTTTCTCAGGGGGGATTTTTTCTACCTTTTTTTTTTTCCCTTTCCCCTGGGGAAACAATGTGTTTCATACTTTTTACTGGAAAGTCTAAACTGACAGTGAATTAATGTAAGTTGCATTCTATTAAGATACAGAATACAATGCCTTCTATTACAATACAGAATACAATGGGAAGTCTTTAATTGTTCTTTTAAGATTTTTTTTTTTATTATTTTTACTAGCACAGTAACTAAAAATATTTTAGGGGATATTTCTAAAGAGACTAGCAGCATGTAAGTGTAAAGAGTTTCGTAATCAAAATGAAAGATAATCTGTACTTAACTATAAAAATCAGAAGCACTCAGATTAAGACCAAAACTTCCTCTGACTTACACAGGAGTTTGATTTTATTCCTAATCACTTTGTTGGAATGCACAGAAATACTGAACTCAAACATCAGCATTCAGTATTAACAGAACAGATTCAAGAGCACAGAAAATTTGGAAGTATATCCCAAGAAACCAAAGCTGTGATGATTGCGTGTCTGTCAGGACAAATGTCTTCCAACAGATCAAATTGTGAAGGATGATCATAATTCTGTGGCAACAGGCACAAAACTGAAATACAAGAGATTCTGTCCGAATATCTGGGAACACTTTTTTATTGCTGTGCAGGTAAGGTGGCTGAGCACTGGCATATGTTGCCCAGCGAGGTTGTGGAGCCTCCATCTCTGGAAGGATTTAAAAGTCACCTGGTCACAGCCCTGGGCAACCAAAGCCCTGTGACTTTCTAAATGGCACCTTTTTGAATTTTACCTCTCTCCAGACCTCATCCTTTTATTATCAGAAACTTATGTATAGTATCCAGAAACTAGCTGTTCACATTTGAGACTAAGTATTTGTCAACTGGATATGGTTGTTATAGCTACAGAATCCTAAGAGAAATTTATTATAATCTTCTTTAGGCACAGTAGATTTTACTTTAAAACCACTTGGATTTATACACTGCATGGTCATGCAATAATTGGTATCAGCTTCATCACCTTGATTACTTCAGGGCTTATGTGAAGCACATCCAATAGACAAGTCAGTCAATCATTTGATGGATCATCAATGATTTCTATCAAATGAGTCCCCTAAACTTACTAAGGCTCTGGCTTGAAAAAAAGATGTATAGATAGATGTGACAAATATAAAAAACTGAGGTAGCATAAAGATGGTACCTAGGAAACAATTTCTCGTGGTATCTTTAAAATACAAGAGCTGGAGTTATTAAACAAAACAAACCCCCAGAAAACCAAAACACCAAATCAAAAAAACCCCACAAACCTCAAAAGGAACAGGCTTTTCACACAATGGAGTTGAAATGTTCACTTCCCTCCTGAAGGACATGTTGTGAATATCAACATCTTATACTAGTTTGACATGTTCATGCAAGAAAACATCTATTGAGATCTATTATATACAAAGAAGTTAGGGCTTAGTAAGTCCTTAGTGTATTCACAAACAGGCAAAGAAAGCATCCTACAGAAGCATGACACAACTGCATGTACGCTCTTCCCTAAGCATAGTGATCACTATGAAAAACAGGTTAGCAAATTACATTGATTTTTCATTTGACCCACTACAGCTATTCCCATACACTTATCACAAAGCAGTATTTTTGTACATCAGCACTCCTCAACATAGGAAAAGTAAACCAAAATCAAGACTCAAATTCAGCATCCTAGCATCTCTCGCTATATGACTATTATAAACCACACATCTATGAACAAAGGAATCTTTGATTTGAGAAAAAACCCTTCAGAAGTTGACAACCTAATTCTTAACCAAGGGTAATGAAAATACACTGAAAAGATGGGAGCACAAATTCTGAAAAAACACGACAGAACAGTTTTTGTATTTAGAGTGCTAAGGAAAACAAAATACTTCACCTTCAGAGGCCTGCAGACACCTTCTGTGATGTGCCCAACTACTTCTTGAATATTTTCTTCCACACCTATAGTTAATGCAAACATATGCTAAGATTATGCAAATGTAATTCTCTTCTTCAAGACTATAAAACAAATAAACAAATGTAGGAGGTACTCCTCCATAAAAGCATTATGAACTGTGTGTTCTTTTCTCCACACGACTAGTTCACACCTCCACTGTACTTCCAATCTAGCCATTAAGAAATAGCTGCACGGCAAAACAGTCCCAGAGTCATTACCTTTTGCTACGCAATTGCTTCCTAGTGCAACACAGTGCGTGGGAATTTGAGGTAGAAGCAGCAAGGGGAAGAATAAATGATATAGCAAGAAGTTGCCTCAGTAAGGCTCAATATTAGCACTTCATGAAATTAAACTAGAAAAACACCCAAAAAACAACCACGCCAGTGAGACGCTCAAGGAGCAGCAGTGCACCCCATTCTGAAAGGCCTGACTGGCAAACACACGTGTGTGCCAGTGCTGGTTACTGAGGAGCTCATGGCATTGTTACAAATGAAGCGACCTGTACCTCCACACTACCGTGCGCTGCAGCGCCGGCAAACGCTTCCTCCCCAGCAGCAATTGAAACTCATCTTTCACAGAACGATGTACAAAAGAGAATATTGCCCTATCTTATCACGAAACACAAATGAATTGTTGCATGGCAACCAGTGCTGTCATAAATCAATCAAACTGAAAGCAACAGATCTTCAAGCTCTCACTTCAGTAACAACTCAGAACAGATTTATGGAGAAAGCAATACTTTAATTCTAATTTAAAACTTGTCAACAGGAGTTCATCTTCAGATGGGACCCATGCAATGAAAGTAAACAAACTGACTGTGACATGTGACAGGAATCAGGTGACCTGAAGTTATATTTTGCTTATTTCAGACTAAGACAGATTACCTCAAAGAGCAAAAATAATGAAAGATCAGAGATCTGTGCCAATGCCTCTTTACACCAAGTTACATGAAAAACCATGTAACCAGTAACAACTGAGTTCAGTGTGGTGGCTGTAAGAATTTCAACATACTCAATTGGTAAGGTAATAAAATATGCTTATATACTTGAGTATTGATATCAAGGCGAAAAGCAAGATTACAAACCGCATCATGCATGCTCTTCTACATAATGGCCAGCTCCCAGATAGACCTTAGCAATTTACACATTTTTTAGTAGGAACAGTCACACTTGGACTGTTTATCAATGTAACAAGTACCTAGCACATATTTGCAAGAGTGTATCTAGACCAGATTGACTTAAAAACAAGTTGTTTGGTATGAAAATTTTAGCTCAAAAAATATACAAGTTCGAATACCAAAGGACACGGAATAAAAATTTTGAGATACCACATGTTTGTGCCTTCACATGTAGTTTCACGTCCAAGTAGAATATCTGGATTCCAAAAGCAGTGAAATCTTCCAGCAGAATGGGTTATATAAGTGGTGCAAGTTTGACAGAAAAGAATAACAGAATAAACAATTCTCAGCAGTCCAAAATAACTTTTAGAATACGGCTCATAACTGAAGATACGCTTCCAACTCCTTGCTACACCATATATAATTTTTCTCTGTGTATACTTCTATAAAAGGAGAGATCTTTTTTGGACTTTGTTTAGCTTCTGTTCTCCATCTGGGTTCCTGTAACTCCACAAAAAAAAACGGGTTTCTACTGCATCTCTTAAAATGCCTGCAATTCTCCATTCCTTTCAAGTAGAAGATTTTTGTATGACGGGGAGGCTCCTGCTAGCAGAATACCTAAACTGTAAAGAGGAATCCAGATGCTTTATGCTTGTCCAGCAAAAGAGGTAAACTATTCTGAATGTGTTTTCAGAACTTAAAATTTTAATAGCATTTTTGGTCAAATTACTTTGAAACAGTAAATTTTTGCAAGCTTAACATTTAAAAACTTCTTAAAAGCCATCCTTGCATGCTCTGCTTATGGGCTACAGCAAAAAAAAGGAAAAACTAGGGTGGAAATGTTTCTCAAAAAAAAAGTGCCACACACACAATTTTTCATCCAGTGGGACCAAATGCACCTGTATCGCACCAACAGGTCACGTATACATGTGGCTTTTTTTTGGGGTTGTTTTTTGAGAAGGGAAATTTTTGTATAGCTGTGATTTACCACACTCTCCACAGTCCTGAAATTACACAGAGCTTATAGGAGAACTTAAACAGAAATCTGAACTCAGCACAGACACATCTGAATGAAAATAACAGAAGTGGTTCCATCTGCAAAAAACTACTCCAGCTGAAATTGAAGTGAAAATATCTGACTGACCAAACTTCAGACTGCCAGGTAGGCGCTTTACCTATGGCAGTTGCTTGGGCTCCCTCTACAGGGGAATGGAAAAAAAAATCCCAGTTTGTGATGAAAGTCTCCAGAAATGCTTACAATAGATCGCAAATTTTCTTAGAAAAAACTGCACTCTGAAGACACAAATCTCTGTCCTTATCTCCCTCTCACTGCAAACAAACAAGATGTCCACTTGTTAAATGGGTGTATGAAATTAACTCAACTTTTACTGCAGCCTGCACAGCCAGACGCTTAAAGACTGCACAACAGCACTGAAAATTCAGCTTGAGTTTTTCAGTACCATAGATGCTGTCCTTACTACCAACTCAGGACCTGTATTTATAAAGAACATATAATCTCAGGGTACTTTGGGGCTGCACTGCCCATAACTGTTTCTTGTTAAATCCAGTGGTATCCTATTAAGTACTGTTTTCTTACAGACCTTACCGTATCACTATCCTTGCCATCAAAAAAATTTCCCCAAAGACACAAAGGAATAGTTACAGACAGCACCTCCCAAGCTCCCAGGTTGTTGTTCCCAGTATGAAAATAAGAATTCCTCTTTACATTTCTTGAAAACTGTACAACAGTGATAGCAGACCCACTCCTGGAGAGCTTAGGAAAACATATTTTTCCTTCACACTGAAACACTGAATCTCTTGTTTATACCAGTCTCTCCAGAAAAAGGTTTTGGCCTGGTAATTTTTTTGTTGAAAATTTCTCCCCCAAATATTTATATTCTCTATATTATCAAGTATCATCCTCTGTGGCTGAAATGCCCTAAATATATCTCATTACATGGTCATCATCTCAGCCTGATATCCTGTCAGAAGGCCAAAGAACTTCACAGCTAAGTAAAGCACTACACAAAGAAGTGGGAGAATTTCAGAACAAAGGGCAGCAGCAGAAGTCCAGCCCACAGCAAAACCAGACACATTTACATGCTCCATGGGCACAGCTTTTCCTGAAGGGCTCCCCAGTTACAGCAGAAGCATCTGTCATGTCATTTCTCTACCATAAAACCATCATGAGGCCTGCTTTCCTGTCTCTCTGAAATACTGTCAGTAAACAGTATCAAATCCACTTCTATAGTACACTGTAATTGTGCTTAAAAAACAGCATTCCTCCAGTTCGATTTACAACAGTTCCTAAACTTTCCCATACACCATTAATTAGGAAAGCCTATTAATACCTACAGCAGTAAGGAAAATCAGAATACATACTCACTTTAAAACCCAGAGTAGGATTAAGACATATAATCTGAGGAGCTCACCAGATACAGATCAAATGTAAGTTCTTACAATGAGTTTGTTACAATTGAGAACACATGCTTGATTTATAAAAAATATCTTTCTCTGAAACTATGGTGGCAAATCATACTAAAACTTCTACAGGATAAAAGTCTTTATGAGTAAGAACCTATAAAAGTATAGGTTCAATCTACTGAAAACAAAGCAAAGGGCCTGAAGACTAAGCATGAGAATCTGCAGTTCTGAAATTAAAGAGAGTTTTGATATTAAAAAGCTTCACCTATCTGTGAGCAGCTTACTTCGACCTCCATAAACCTGGTATGATGCTAAATGACAGATGAAGATTCCGTTTTCCTTGTAGCATAGAATGAAGAGGCTTACAGAAACAAGGAATTATATTTTAAAAAATTTACTAAACAAAAGAGCAAAGGCATAATGAAAATCCTCAACATAATATGCAATGTTTTCAAGAAGATACGTATTCATATACGTTACAAACAATTTCTGAACTCTCAACTACACTCTAAAATGTCCTTTTGTAAATTTAATGTAAATCTACTATAAGTACAGTAAAATAAAATTAGTGCATTTTGAAATACTCTTCTTTTGTTATGGGCCTTATTTTGGCAGTATGCAACCACCAGCTATTCTGAGATTATTTTTAGGAAAATTGAAATTCAGACGTGCAATTGAAGCCCAGCCTAAGAAATTAACCACACTCTGTTACTTATCACAGATTTACTATCACTTTACAATTTATGTTTTAAAACCAGTACTACCTTGAATAGTCACAAGCTTTAACATAGCTTCTAAGTGTTCTTTTTCAGAAGCTGTAGCTTGATGCAACCAGGCCAGCATGTCTCCTACATACCTACACAAAGAGAGAAAATTCTGTGTAAATTAGTGGTTTATGGTGTCAGGAATTCAAAATGCCAACAAAAAAAAATGAATTATTTCATATACATTCTTGTTAGTACTGTACCTCAGAGGATCATGAGAGTGCATTTCAATAGGGCGGGGAGTACCTCCCAGACCTCCTCTAGTAAGAGCATCTATAAAGCCACGGACCACAGCACTCCTTCTAGCTGTCCCAAACTCATCCAACGTGTATCTGTTATCAAAAAATGGAAACAGTTTAAAAAACCCCAGAATGCCTCATCACAGTTCATTAGTTCAGCCTCACAGCTAATACAAGTAAATATTTTTACAGTTCTAGAAATCTTGCATCAATGCTTCTACTATAAAGCATTCAAAACCATCTGATGATGTCAGAATTTCTATCATCCTGCTCCACCTATGGTACAACTGACAAACAGGAGAAGACAAATTTCACGTTGTCACCTGCCTATCTGCTCTAGAGCAATGCACAGAACAAGGTAAGACTTCTGATATACAGACAGGTGCTGCAATATATATACATATATATACACACAATATACAATATATATATACACCCACATACGCATAGACATTGTTCTTTTCTTCTTTCATGGTTGGATAGCTCTTAGTTTTCAGGCTAAATTAATTACTTGTCAGACTATTATTCGTGGGATTTTTCTACTGAATTTGACCAGGTTTTCTAGCATGCCTCCTTTGATACCATTGCAAAATAGACTGAAAGAAGTACTTGGCACTGTGTTTCCTACACAGGAGCATTGGCAGAGGCTGTAGTCTTGCCATGGTCAGGTTACTACTACTGAAAAAAGAAAAGAGGGTGAGGGAAGAAAATGAAGTGACTGCTTCTGCAGTGTCCTGGGGTGCATCAGGCACAGCATGGCCAGGTGGGCAAGGGAGGGGATTGCCCCGCTCTGCTCTGAGCTGGGGCAGCCTCACCTCGAGTGCTGGGGGCAGGCTCTATAAGCTCTTAGAGAGTGTTCAAAGGAGGGCAATGAAGATGGTGAAGGGTCTGGAGGGGAAGCCATATGAGGAGTGGCTGAGGTGACTTAGTCTGTTCAGCCTGAGGAAGAGGAGACAGAGGACTGACCTCATTGCAGTCTGCAGCTTCCTTGTGAGGGGAAGAGGAGGGGCAGGCACTGATCTCTTCTCTGCTGTGACCAGTGACAGGGCCCAAGGGAATGGCCTGAATTTGTATCAGGGGAGGTTTAGGTTGGATATTAAAAGAAAGTTCTTCAGCCAGAGTGTGGCTGGGCACTGGAAGAGCTCCCCAGGGAATCGATCACAGCACCAAGACTGACAGCGGTCAGGAAGTGTTTGAACAATGCTCTCAGGCACATGGTGTGACTCTTGGGGATGCTTCTGTGCAGGGCCAGGAGCTGGACTTGATGATCTTTGTGGGTCTCTTCCAACTCAGCATATTCTGTGATTTTCTTGACTCCTCTGAACACATACTAAAAAAAGACTTGGCCCTCCCATTCCCTTAGCCCACAAAAATAAATAAATGAAAACTCAGCTTTTCAGTTTTTGTACACCTAAGCATCTTTAACAGGTTTGGGACTCTTGTTTGCATATGGTCCAGCTGACTGACAGAAGCAGCAACTTATTGCATTGCAACACAAGGCTTCTTCCTTCTAGGCTACCACATGATTATTAGGAACAGACTTATATTCATTTGATAGTTGTTCACTGATTTTAATCAAAGCAATCGTAGCTAGATATTTAATGGATGAACAATTACAGCCCAGAATGCATTATCTCAAATGGCTTGCTGGTGGCAGAGGAAGCCCATGGCTCATTTCTGGAGCTGGCTACCTTTCTGCTGGCATTGAAGAATGAAAGCAAGAGAAGGATGAGAAATGAACACTGGTAACATCTCAGTTATATTTGCAAGCCACAGAACACTTCTGTTTTTTAAACCAATTTAAGCATTTTGAACAACACAATACAAAGGAGAGAAAGAAAATACACACTACAGTTTATTTTTCCAATATAACTGAGAATTGTCAAAGAGTGAGCATGGTGTCACTTACCAGTGACATCCAGCAGAGAAATATATATAAAATGATATTAATAAAAGGAATGTTATTCACTGACTTATTTAAGTTTGCATTTAATAAACACTGCATTCACATTTAATAGAGGTGGAGAACAAAATTTAAAAGAAAATAATATATGGTTTCAAAAATGTTTGACATTAAGTTCAATTAGATTTCTATTCTGATATAAGTAAAGTTAGAGGAAATCTTCAGTTTTGTTCTTTTTAATTCTAATTATTATTTGAAAGAGGTGGGGAAAGAGCACACTGAAGAATCTGGAAAAGTCTGTTGAAGTGTTTTTCTTTACACACTGTACTTGTTAAGTCAGAGAGTAAATATCTGCAATTGATAAGTCTAACAACAAAAATTCTAATAAATTACTATTTACAGAAATAATGCAATTAAAAGTAGAAGATATCTAGGATCTGATGACTGCCCACTGTCTAGAAGGAGCAGTATTGGAGTGAAAAATCTCAAGCATCTATAGAAACCAGTTAGCTATTTTTTTCCTCTCCAATAAACAGCTATACAATAGATCATTAAATACACAGCAGTGAAACAGATCTTGTGATCATTATTAGTTCTGAAAACAGCATTCAATAATGATAATTTTGTTTTAAAAAGGAAACTACTAATTTTCCTTTTGCTCTCAGTACAACAGGGCATAACCATTACAAAATCTCGCATCTTAAAAAATTCAGCAACAATTATTATTTACACTAGAACACAGTATTTACTACTATGTTATTACACATACTCATGTTTGCAGAAAAAAACATTTGGAATTTTTCAACCCAGCTTCAATGTTTAAAATATACAGTAATAATCATGGGGAAAAGAGGAAGAAAAAAGTATTTGTAAACCTGAGTGGATGAGGGAAGAGGAACGCTGCTTTCAGCTATTTCTCCATGCATTTTCTAGGAAACAGTTCTCAATTTTTCTGTTAGAGCCAGGAAGTGAAAACCAATGTGAAATGTTTATTTTACATCCCTACTGACTGCAGTTCCAAAAAGTCCATCCATGGTGCAATTCTCGTGACACTTTTAGGTAACAAGATGTAAGTCAATATAAGGAAACAAATATTTGTAGATTTGTTTCTAAACTACTGCCCATTTCCATCTTATTCACTTTTACACAACTGAATCACAATCTTTATCAGATATAAGCACAGCGATTTGGAGGGAAAGTGTGTAGTTCACACAGCAGTGCTAATACACAAAAAAACAATCTAAAATTATTTTCTTCTGTGACTTAGCTTCTACATTATGAACCCAGCAATTTTTTAGTTAGAGGTATACAAAAAGTTTTAGAAGGGAATAAACTAAATCTTGAGATTTAACATGTAAAGCATCAGTACTGCAATTTTGATAATATGCTGTGGCAAGTAATTAAGCTTGATAATCTATGATGAGAGACACGTGGCTGCACCATCTTCAGTAATATTTATTTTTGCCCTTTTGGGAGAGAAACGGTCTTAACTATCAAGTTCTATCTTTGTTAACACTATTACTGTTGTTTGTGACAAAAGTGTCAGGAAAAAAAATTCTCTTTTGCAGATTAATTTTAAACCGGCCAACAGCGGGTTTATACACAAGATGGGGGTTTCTTCCTTGAACTAAGAAAGCAAAACAATGATTTTATGAAGTTTCAAAGTATCATAATTCAGCAAAGTATTTATTACAGAAAAAAAAACTTGTATCTAAAAAGAATCCTATAAAATGTTGGGAACAGCGTAGTGACTGCTCTTTTGCAGCTGTAGAAGAGGGTGTAGAGGACAGAATGCAAGAAATGACTGCATTTCCCAGCTACGGCCCGAAGTACTGCAACACACCGCATCCAACAGCTGGGGAGGTCAAGTGACACCACTTGTCCCTCACATTAACCAGCAGAGCTGACTGAGCATGTCAGAGCCGAGCTTTCTCTCACACTGACGGCATTTCTCATGTCCACGTGCCCTATGCATTTTTCCTGTGAAGGGCTCCACGGAGCTTTACAGCATCACGTACCTACCCCTTCTCACTGACACTCAAAGACAAGGGTAGCCTCCGAAAGGCTGCCTGCTACTCTGCTGTCCTGGGTACCTGTGGCTGAAAGTAACTTTCAATGGTGCAAAAATGTGATGAATGCATTAAAAAAATAAAAACATCCAACAAAAACCAAAAGCCCCAAACCCAAAGAAATGTAAATAACATCTTCAGAGATGGTCACCCCGATAAACAGTTCTTACAGTGCCACCCGGTGGTTCACTCTCCTAAGTACAATTTCATTTAACTTCAACAACACTTCAGCAAACTCTGAATAAGAACAGCAGTATTTTACACAGAGATACATATATAAATGCCTCTACACTTTAGAGGTCTGTATTACAAGTTTTCAATATATTACTGTATAACTCATAATGGATATTATAAGTTATATTATATATATAATACATATATTATATGATATTACTGGATAACTCATAATTCTTACTACCACAGGCACTTCAGTAAAAGCTAATTAGCCTTTACCAATTTTTTTCCTTTGGGGATTTAAATGATACAACCACATGTTTTGAACAGGATTTCTTACTTCAGAAAAATCCTAGAATGAGAGCATAGAAATTCACAATTCATTTAAATTAAAACAGTCTGACATTTTACTTTAATTAGAAACTTGTAAGCTAGAAAAAGTCCAATGACATTTCCTAATTTCATAATTACGTCAAAAAGACTTTTAAAATTTAAAGCAGTTGAAATATGACTTTCTATAACTTAAATTTCTGGGTAGTTTTGAACTTGGCATAGGACCAAAGAGCCACCAGCATTGGCACTGTAATTCATGCCCATCTTGAAGTTTTATAAGCTCAAAATACTAGCTTCTGTTACAGATAATAGCAAACATTTACTTACTTGTACAGGACAGGTCTATCTTGTAAGGCTTCCATGGCTTGAGCGAGAACTGGAGAAATGTCACATGATTCTTGTGTCAATGTCCTGCACTCATCTATAAAACACAACACAAATAAAAGCACATTCTTTACACTGTAATACATCTTATACAAGCTGCCAAACAAGAAAATGAGTTAAAAACTCAAAGGCTTTTAATTTTGAAGACTTCAGAATATGCTACCAGGGCTAGTTAGCTTTAATACTATTAAATTCCCCTGCAATACTATAAAATGCATGTCAATCACAAATTTCAACAATGATTTCACAAATGATTAAAGAAAG
>WAAG01072944.1:0-15184 GCA_013390105.1 Tichodroma muraria
GGTTGCCATGGCATATAAATATCCTAAAGGGCTGGAATGTAACAAAGGAGTTACCTTAATTGCTTTTGCTCATACCTTCAAGTACAAATATTACCTCCAGGGTTATATCTAAATCTTTTAAAATAGTAAACTATTCAACACACTTATTATTCTCTGCATGAAAAATTATTTTAATCTGCTATGGATATGCTGCTCTATAATTCACTAATTTGCAATCTTTAACAGGAAGAGAATGGAAAGGAAATTAACTCATGTCAAGTCATGTTGTTTTCTCCTAAGTCTCATACATGCACTTGGAGAGAAAACAGATTAGCTGTTCCAGTACTCTGCGTATTCTTTTTTGATTCATTGTCTTCCATTTTTCTTCTTTTAAAAACTTGTGTCCATAAATGTGAAGGACAAATGCATTAAGCTGAGTGAGGCACAATTCTTAAAGATGCTTAACATGGAGAATTAGATTTTCTGCTGAAACATGTCCATGGCCTGTTGTCCTCATTCCTCTCCAGAGACCACTTTTACCATGAGGTCTCAATCCATATAAGGCAGAATTTTGCTTTAGCATGTGCAGGGTCACCGTCCTGATGCCAGAGCATTTTCAGGGAGAGGAAGCAAAAAGTCTGTGTAGAGGATTAGATCTAAATGCACAATTTTGCACAGAGCTCTGACTGAAGAGCTGATTTTGTAGTGAGACATGTCTCCTTTTCATGGCCTCATCTCCTTTTCTTAACGTTGTCTGAGGATTCTCAGAAGGCTGAGTTATTTGATAAAAAATATCTGGTAGACTGCTACTGAGAGGATACATAGAAAGAAGAGGTGAGTGCAGCTGACCAACATAAGGAATGTTAAAAACCAGCCATGTCATACCTTACTGGGATTTGTGAGCTTTTGCCTAAGCTTTTTTTTGTAAACAATCATCATGGCTCAGGAGTTAGGCGAGTTACTTAAAAATTCAGGGTCCTGGATTCAAACATCTGTTCTGCAAGAGGTTGCTGCCATCATCGCAGGCGTAAATTACTTGTTGTAGACCTAAAAATTCTGAAAATCCAATAGGAAATTTTGCTAGATTACATTTCAAAAATGAAAAGAGAAATGGTAGTTTCATGTCTCCTGTATAGGGATATTGTAAAGCTAACTGTATCAAAGGCATGGTCCATAATTTCCATGAATGGAAGTGACAATGGGATCTGTATAAGATTTGGTCCTCAGATTTGGTCCTTATATCTGAGGAAATAGTAGCACTTCCAAGATCTGTAAGCAAAGATGTAAATAAATTGGTACCTTAAGTAAGTAAGTAAATGCTACTGATGTGGTAATTCTGAGAATACCAGGATGCCATTACTTTCTAAAGAGTGATAAAAGCTACAATCTCTGTCTTTCTTTGGCCCCTCTGTTCTCCACATAATTTCCCTGCTGGCTGGATGACCTAATTTTACTTTTTCCTCTCACTCAAATCTTCTAGAAAGTTTCCATGTGAATCTTCTAGCTTGTTTTCTGCTATATTTTGTTCTCTTGAGATTCCCGTTCTTGTAACCCAGAGGAGGAATCCTGCAGGAATTCTGCTGACAGCGGCTGCTGATGCCTGCTCATCAACACGAGCCCCGACTTGTTCCTTTGCAGGCAATGGCTGAGATCAAAACTGGTGCTCCCTGCCACTGTGATGCTTCAGAGATGGCTCAGAACACTTCCATTTCCCTCATTTATCCTCACCCTTCTCTTGAAACCTCTACCTAGATGTTTAGAACAACAACTGTTAAAGCATATGGGGATGTTGTAGAGGCAAAAGAGATAGTGATCTCTGATAATTTACCATCTTTCAGAAGTGTTGGCTTGTTTTGTTTTCCAAGAGATCAGTATTTTAGTGAGATCTGTCTGGTAAATGAAGTTCCAGAGAGAGGATATGTTTGAAATAAATGTGGTGGGAACATTTATGCAAAGTTATCACATAAGAAAAAAAATCAAACTAAGCACAATAAAGAAGGTGGAGCACTGCAGCATTCCAGCAAATGAGGTTGGTCTAGCACAACAGCTAGTTTTCAGGAGTGAAAGCTGGCACCATGGCAGGCTCATGGTACCTGTAAGAATTTTATTCTAAACTTTTGGTTTCATTCATTCTGTTTTTCTGAAACTTTATGTTTTAAAAGTGGATTTGTCCATGGTGGCTGTGTGCTAGTAGGGTTTGAAAATATTGTGGAGAAGCTTTCAAGAACTTCTGGTCCATGCCATCTACGCAGGTATATACAGTCAAGAAAGCACAAAAAACAGGGTAATATTTTTAAAGAGAATAACACAGAGTGAACTCATGCTGGAAGGCCACTGATGTACCTGAGAGGGACTGGACAGACAGGTTCTGGGACACAGAGTTACCACTCCCTCCATCCACCCTACTGCTTCTCCACAAGATACCTTAGGAGATTCACATCTTTCCCTCCTTGGAAAGACAAGCTGCTAATCCAGACCCTCAGAGGTGAGAGAGACATTACCGTTTGCTGGGTTCTTGCTAGAACTGGCCTGCATTGTGAGCTTTTCACAAACTCACACAAGGATGTTACTTCCTGAACAATTGAAGGATGTTACTTCCTGAACAATTTCTTAATGCCCTAAAGCAGAAGGAAGTATCCAGTAGCCCACATAACTTTTTCAGCAATACAAAAAGACTAGAAGTCAGACCAAGCAATTTTAGGGCTACAAGAGACCCCTTTTCTCCTCCTAAAGGAATAGTGTGAATAGTCAAGAATTTGGGCCAATCTAGACTTTCTGTATGTATCTATATCCTTTTATCTGGTATGCTTTAAATTTCAACCAAAATCTTCAGCTTTCACTTGACAGTGCTCCTGTGAAACATCAAATGCATTTGCTTGACTTGGAGGAGGTTGGTAGCATAGTATTCATCTGGTTTGTATTTAAAGGCTAGTTTAAAATTTCTGGAGGCACTTTCATCTCACCATGTATTCATATGCGAATAGAGAATTTTAATAATTCATTTTGAGCCTTTCTTGCAAAGGTATTACTGCAGTCCAGATTCTGTCCTCTTAATTACCTTCTCAGTCTTCACGTCATGATACTCGGTTGATGATAATTCTCTTGATCCATGTGAAAGTAATAAGAATTTTCTGCCAGGAAAGTTTTCAGATGTGGACACAGTTCTGGCCCAGGAGAGTCTGCATCTTGCTGATAATATTTTAACTTATGATAGCTCCTGGAACAAAGGTAAAGTGCCAGGGAAAAATGTACTTATTAAAATGCTAACTGAGTGTCTCCTCTGAAGTAATGATAACATCATCAAATTTCAGAACCATTGGGGCAGCTAAAGCTAGAGAATTGATTGACTCTCTTGCAAAGTGGCTCTAATTCAACTAATTAGATGTTGAATAGGAGTTAAAGTTCAGCCAGAATGATTAATTTCTTTTTCAGCAACTGTCCCTTTCTCACTTAAAGTTTCTGAAAGTTAAAATACACCATAGTCACAGATAAAAGCACAAAATAACTTTGTGTTTGAAAACCTATTTGTAAAATAATGCACCTGGCCTTGCACAATAGATACAAACCCTGGTAATGCTGTTCCATATAGAAGTCCCATGAAATAGGCAAATTTACCCAAGTAATTTCCCTAAGGTTTCCAAGACACTAGGTTAGAGCTGTCTGCCACATGCTGGAAGTAAGACCTTTAAATTGTGTAGTCCTAAGGACCTGCTAGCAAGCTTAACTGCAGCCACAAAAATCTTGGCAGGTGTGCTCCAGCAGATGCCTCCTGTTCTGCCTCCCTCCTCAGATTCAAGGCAAGTAATATTTAAGTCCTGCTCCATTAGAGCACCCCACCAACCCCTCTTTCCTGTGGCTGTAGCAGAAGGCAGTACAATGGCAGCTGTCTCTAGCACTTTATTGTGGTTCAGGCCAGCCAGAATCCAGCCCTCAGGTTGCAGTCTTACCAGAATTTCTTCGGAAGAAGCCCTTTTTCAAGCAGGTCCCTCCCATGATTGCTTGTCAGTTTTCTGTACTGGCACTTTGCTAGCACAGATGTTAGAGGGCTATGGAGAAAAAAAACTAAAAAAGCAAACAAGTGCAGGATCCTAATTCAGCTGGAAATTAACTGGTTTTCCCTGGCAAGGTTGCTTCTCTACTAGGTCTGTTCCTCAGTTCAGGTAATTGGGCATCTGCATGAGCTGCTGTGCTGGCACAGTGGAAGGAGCAGTGTGGGGCTCCCATGGCTCCTGCAGCTGGCATGGACAGGCCTGCCAGGGACTGCCACTGCTCCAGGCACCTAATGAGGCAGAACGCTGTCAGCCCTCCTTTCCTAATGGTTACTGAATTACACCTGGTACTAGACATAAAATAAACTATGGAAATAGCTTGAGCAAAAAGATAGAACAACTGAAACAATCAGCAGAGCTTAAACTGCAGAAATGTGGTTTAATCAGAGCTTCATATTGCATTTGCGAGCTGTGGCTGCCAATGGAGTGGAAAAAAATCAGTGTCCTTATTCCTGACAATGGCTAGCACTAAAGGACATGACAGCTTTCAATTAACTCTGGAAGAGCAGGCAAACTATGAACCTGCAAGAATGAAGTCTGAGAAACTCAGCAGTGTCTGCAGAGGAGGTGTGCACTTACAATTCATTATTAGGCAAAGTGTGAAATAAAAGAAATCCTAGGAAGCCTTTAATTTTGCCCTCAGAAGGAGAAATGCAGTCTTTCCCTTAGGGGGAGAAACAGAAACAAAGTGTCCAAAACAAAGGTAAGAGTGTTCCTAAGTTCTGAGGGGCATAATCCTGTGTGGACTGTGCTTGTAGCCCTGGAATTTAGCCAGTAACATCTGAGCAAAGGGATGGATGCTGAAGAAAGGCAGACAGATATGGCAGAGAATGCAGAACGCTGCAGAGGGAGACCCTGGAGGGAGGAATGCACACAGAGAGAGGTCAGTGCTGGAGCCTGCAGGAAGCAGTGGGGGGAGTGGTACATGTAAAGACCTGGAAGCACTAGGGAAGAGACACAAGTGAAGATGGAGGGCATTGCTTGACATGTGTGCACTCACGGCAGTGTGTGCACGGTGGGTGTTGAAGGGGAGCATTAAAGCTCTTAGAGGATTGCATCCCCAGAGAAGCAGCACACCTGTTGTTTGTCTTGAAAAGAAGAGAAGCTAAGTTTATGTGCAAATAACTACATTGGACAAAAATGCATTAATCAAGCAGCTGCTGGAAACAGTGGAAATCACACTAGGGAAAAACAGAGGCACTTGAAGGTAGAAAGGGTTTAGCTAAAAGTGACAGAGGGAAGGCTCTCACCCATCAGTGGGTGTTTGAACTGTAGGTGTGATTCCTTCTGGAGTCTGACCTGGAGCAAAGACTAAGCAGAGAAAAAGGATAAAGTAGGTATTTATTAAAAGGCCTCAATGGGTACACCTGGGCGGTACAAGAGCCCAGCAGTGCTACACTTAGGATGAACCCCAAAATGGTCAAAAAAATGGATGACCGATCACAAGGTCTCTCACTTTTATAAGTTCTTATCCATTAACATATTGGAGTTAATTGTCCAATTACGGCTTCAGGTTATAAAGCTCCATCCTCCTTGTTTTTTCTTCTCATTTCACCATTGTTTTTGTTCTTGGGCCTGAAATTTGTATCGGTTGTCCTTGGTACTAAGCTAGAGAAGGAATTGTTTTGTCTACCTGCTCTGTGAAGAGAGCTCACTAGCACTTAATATGAAACCCAGAACTACACACTAAAACAGCACAGAATCTGAAAAATATAAAAGCCAAAACCTAAGGCATCAGTGTGAGTAAAGAGTATGGAAAAATTTGTAATGGGATCAAGCTAAAACTATGTCAGTGTCTCGTCTACTCTAGACCATCTGACTAGAAAGCAGGGAACCACAACAACTATGAAGAATTCTTTTAGGAAGAACCAGGTTCATCTCAGTCCAAAATAGAGTTGAGAATGCACAAAGACCCTGGTCACGCTTGTGGGGTGTTAGCACAGACAAGAGTGAAGGGGTATGATTTTCCACAAGTTGGCGATGTGCCCTCTATTATCTCACAGATATCTGATGAGGGCTGGAAGAAAGTGGAGTGAAACAAATTAATGGTCATAATGTGGAATAACAGAGAGGAATTATGGCATTATTTTTTTCAGAAGATAAAGTATCAGATTATCACAAAGGGAGTGTTTTAAGGCATTATTGTAATGCCACACAAAGTGTTCTAGAGCACACATTGTATTATTTTCTATATTTACTCTGAAGAGCCACAGTAGAGTATTTAATATTTTCTTTTTTTGTATGACCTGTTGCAGTAACCAATTCTTGGCCAGTGATCTTCATAGCATCAGAAATATTTTTATGTTAATTATATGAAATCCACAACATTTTGCAGAGTCTGTTTGCTTTCTTAAACATCCAACCACATGTTCAGCCACACTTGATTGTTATTTTAAGCTCAAATTCTGCCTCTTACCTATTTGGATCACTGGCTTTGCTTCATTGCTTTGTGAGCCTCTTTTCTGTGATTATGTTTAAAAATACAGAGTGACTGGGTAAAATTTGTACTGATGAATTATGTGGAAACAGTATGGATTTTGATGGTACTTCAGTAAAAACAAGCACGAAGATTTTTCCATGCAAGTATTTATATTGTTGATAATGTTACTCAGTTGGTTCAGTAATATGTGAAAGTTTTCATTCAAATATTTATAAAATAAATAAATTGTTTCAAATATAACAAAAAGAGTTAGTTGAGGCAAGCAGGGCTGAATCTGACAGTCTCCTGACAGAGGTGAGGCTGCTGCAGCTCCATGCCTGAGGTCCAACCAGTGGCAAGACTGACCCAGCAGGCACAAGCACTTTGGTGCAGGTGTGTAACACACACAGATTGACACAGGCAGACACACAGAGCATGCACAGGAGCACAGACAACACCAGTGTCCTCCCCTTCCTCCCATCTTTGCCAGTTTTGGATGATGCTTTGTAAGTGGGAATATATACACATATCTGCACTGTGTATTCCTCTAACAGATACTTGCCAGATGCTAAGCTGTATTTCCCCTTGACAGTAATATCATTTCGGTGTCTTAGAAGAAATATAAAATGGCAGAAACATCGATATTTGGGGTAGGATCTGACACTACGTCAAAGAGGACTGGACAACGGCAAGAGTAAACATGTACATTATAATAAAGTGGAGGAAAAACTAGGGACATGCTAAAGGCTGCATTTTAAAAGTAAGAAATTTTTTCCCTTGGCAAAAGATATTGGTTATTTACTGTAGACTCAAAGCTGACCATTTTTTCCTCGTGTACTTGATATCTTCATTACTGCTATTACAGAAAATTCTCAGAAATAATTAGTCAGCAGAAATATGTAATTACATGGTGGTTTCAGAAAAGAATGTATTCAGCTGTGCTTTAAGCTTTCTGCCTGTCACCATCTATTTCTAATTGTGGCCTTCACCACACACCTATGCCCCACACCTATTCCAGTTTCCTGCCACAACAGATTGAGAAATCTGAAGTAAATAGCCAGACACACAGATGCAATTTAAAACACCAGTGTGTGCTTGGGGGCACTGTTCATTGCTATTGTTCAGATGTCAGGTCTCAGGCTCCCTGAAAAATAAAGTGGCCTTGAAAATATAATTTTTAAAATAATCTCTTTAGGGTTCTCTCAGTTACAAGTCACTAAAACTGAGATAGCCAAGATTTTCTAAGGCTGGATGGGTTCTACTGCTTTATTTCCCTTTCGCTTCCTGCCTCCTGCATAGCTTAACTGAGTTCCTTAGCTTTATCTGCAGATGGGGGATTTGAGTAGAATAGAAGCCATTATTCAAACAAGCCTGAGCATGGGCAGTGTGGAAGTGTTAGAGCTGATAACACACAAGATAGTTCTGAGGAGCAGGAAAATGAAAGGTAATTATGCAGTAAACAAGGTTTGGTTTTGTCTGAGCCTGTGGGTTGGTGTATTTTCAAGCTACCATTTTGCCTGACTGAAGTTCTCTGATCTTTGCTTCTGGAAAGGAATATACCTACCCTTGGAAGGTTGTGCCTTTCCCAAAGTGGGCATCAAGCAAGGGTGGAACAGGAGCCAAGCTTAAGAGCCCCAGTAAAGAGCTGCCGGTTCCTAGCACAGATCACATCTCTGACAGGGATGCCCTGCAGCTCTGCCCAAAATGCACTGGACTCTATTTCTTTTAAAATGCACTTTTAAAATGCAACATCACTTTTAAAATGCACAAATTGTAGGAAGAAGTTTAATCTTTCTTGAAATGAGCCTCTTTCGCATTTCTCACTGGTGGCCCTATGGATGCAGACAGATGGCTTATTCATCTGGAAGCACAAGGCATAGCTAACCTTGTCCTCTCAAGTATATCAGTGAAATTTTCCTGATGAAAACTTAGAATTTCTCTGAATAATTGATTTGCCTAAAATTTAGTTTCCTTATCATCCAGTTGTTTTTATAGTCATCCAGCAAAGGATATTTGTAAATGTTTCGATTTCCTTCCCTGGAAAACCTTAATCTTGTTTTCCTTGCTGGCCTGGCACAAAGACAATGGTGGCATTGACCCAGGAATGATCCTGAGGAAGAAAGTGTGTCGCCAAGAGGCGACATCAAGGTAACTAAACATTCGGAAGCAAAGTCTTGCCCTTGAAGCAACCAAAACCAACCCTGCTCTCATGCCCCAGTACAGCTATGCAACTACGGCTGCCACACTCTGCTCCCTCATCTCCCAGACAAATAAACAAAGGGGTATTATTTTCCTCTTCTCAGAGGAGAATTGTGGACCTCTCAGTCCTGCATGGAGGTAATGAAAAGGGTACCCTGTCTCTTTTAAACAGTTGAGCAAAAGCATATCACTGTATTAGAACTGAACAGCCCATCCTGGTTTTGAAGGTATTTACTTCTTTTCTTTACACAAAACTCAAGTGAACCCCAAAGAGAAGCGTGTTTTCTAGGTCAGTCATTCTGGTTTGACCCAGTTTGAAAAGGCAAAGTACATCTGTTACTCATAACAGTGCAAAATCTGAGATGCACCACACCAACAAACAAGAAAATAGAGCTTTAAATATATATGCTGAGTGTGGACATAAAAAAAGCCCAGAATGGACCCAATTTAGCCATAAAATGAAACTGTATATCTAAAAGTTTTATATTTTTAATTATTTCATGACCAAGTTGTGAGGACAAGTTTTATAGCTATTAGGATCTATTGGGAAATTGGATAATGCATAAAAGAACAAGATAATGAATGCTGATGCATACAGAAATGAGCAAAGCTGTAATACTCAGGTTGTAATGGGAAAGATTACATTTATATTATAGATGAAGGTACTGTTCAGTAGTGATACAAGTGGGTTGTAATGTCATCAAGGAAAGGAAAAGACATTTCTATTAAAAAAACACACTCTGATGATTATTTCTTTAGATGCAAAAGGAAAACTTTATTTCTGGTGCAACTTTACTGGAATTCTTGCTCATACCTAATCTCTAAACTTTCTGGTGACATGACACAGGCATTTTGTCACCTATCCTATCATGATGGAACAAGTGTTTGTAAAGAAAATTTCTGTGATAGGTCTACGCACAAATACCTACTGGTTTGTCTAGCTGGAGGTTCTTTTATCAATAGTTAAAACACTTATTTGGTTTGAAAAGACGGATAATGTTGGAGAAGAAAAGAAACAACATACTTATAAATGCAAACTATAAATGCAAAAAAACCCTATAAATGCACTGATTAAACTGTGAAACCTACAGTATTCTTGTACTGGTGATATTCTAGTGCTCATGTTAATGAGATATAAGCACTTAGAGCTCTGTCATTTGAATTTTTGTGTTGACACGGTTGCAAATTCACTTAAGATTTGTTTATCACTCTTTGTATATGTATTTATATTTATTACAGATTTCTTTGCATTGAGCTGATTGCATAGGTAATAAAGAAGTATGCAAAAATATAGCAGGATGGTTAACAGATGTTAACAAAAATGTACTGGAAAGGTAAATAATTTTTTCTTTTTTGTATTTCATGCATTGGCATGATTTTTTTTACTTTATTTTTCTTTGGTTATGCACAATGGTTTTTATGTATTGACATAAGAAAGTATTTCTCAGCAAGAATGATGCTGGGAAATCCCCGTTTTAGAGAAGGAAAAGCTGAAAACTGGTCTGCCAGATGGAGAAATAGCTTCAGGTATCAAAATCCATCTGAGTCATAGAGTTATCAATCAGTAGAAAGTTTAGCAAAATTAAGTACTTTTCAATTGATTGCTTATTACCAGCTTTCATGTGACAAGTTTGGCTTTTCGGCTCAAGATACTTTTACTCTTCAGAATGGGGAACAGGANCAAGGAAGCCCTGGCAAGTGATTCCTTCATGATTCCAAGGTGGTGAGACCAGTTGGTGTTCCCTGCTTAATGTCTCACAATCCTGCCCTTCTCTGACTCAGCTGCTGCTCACAGTGAGTTCTCTTGTATCTACTTTCCACATTTTTTTTTTTTTTTTTTTTTTTTTTGTTTTGTTTTGTTTTGTTTTTTTTTTGTTTGGTTTTTTTTGTAAGCATTAAACAACAACAACTGTTTTCCTGGTTTTAATTTTTCACATTACCCTGCATTAACTCAAGCAAAGTAGAAAAATGCAGTAATTGGGATGTATATATATATATATATATATTTAGGTACATAAATATCCAGCAAAAAATGTATGGTAACCACTCCCAGGAAGTTTTGGTTGATTTTTATAATGAATATGGCTCTATTTTAAACTTCCTTTTAGAAGAAAATAATGCAGCTGTGAGTGGGACCAGACATGGATAACTGCATTGGTTTGATTGGTAAATCCAGTGAAACACCTGGTACAACTCAAACTTGTGTAAAATTTAAGCAGAACGATTCTGTAAGGAAAGAATGCTGATAGGACAACAAAATGGGAGATGAAAAGAGAAAACTTGAAGCAGCAACTTAGAACAAATTCCTTGACAAGTTTTCTTTTTGCTACAGATTTATATGGAACTCAGTAACTTAATTCCGTGGCTTTGACCTTGAAATCTCCATGGATTTTCAGAGCTTCTAATCATACATGATGGTGTTCACATAAGATCATTAGACCTGGTAGCCTAGGTTTTCATCTGCATGGAGGCAATTTCACATCACAACAGATATAGAAAGGGAGGAGAAGGCTTATAAGTGGCTACATATCTAAATTTTCACGTTGCTAGTCTCAAGAATAGTGGCCTAGGAGCTGATTATTACTGAAGGATTCCAGAGTGGAAACCATGAATATAGCATAGAAATTGGTCTTTGGGCTGCCAGACTGGGTGTCATGAGCAAAAATACAGTATGATATAATAGGTATTTGTTTTTTAAATTTCCTCTCTGTAAATTTGTAGACAAGTAGTCATCTAAGTACATACTTTCATTTTAGTTTTTTATTGTCACCACAGGACACTGGGAAGTTTTTGATCATTCATTCAATCCAGGTGCTGTACATTTTTTCCCTAACCAAATTATATTTGTGCAAAGGTCAGAATATAGCTAATTGAACTTCAAAAGAATATTGGCTTAAAAGACTTAGTGACTTAAATGGCTTTGGAATTTATCCAAACAAAACAAGCTATTTTTATTTTGCTTATGGTAAGGAACAGTGCCATGCCATGGCTAAATCCTATACAACATCTCTGTTCAGATGTGCCATTCCTATGCTTCTTGGTGAAAAAAGGAAGATGTTGAAGTTCAGTGTCGGGACAAGAAAAATATGATAATATTTTTCTTGGTTGGTATGCAGAGTAATGCAGAGGAAAAGGCCACTCTCCTTCTAAATTCTAGGTTATCCAGGCAGAGTTTGCACCTTAGGACACCATAACATACAGATTCAAACCAATATCCCTGATATTTGCCCTCCAATTTTTGTGCAAGTACCTTGTATCTAGCAGTGTATTGGATTTCAGGTTGGTTAACTTTGAATAATTATACATTGTCTAAAGACACTCATCTGTTGCTCAGTTTAAATAACAATCTAAAATTACAACAAAATATGTTCTGGGAATTGTTTTTCTCTGTTTATTTCTCTTTTGCTTTGCAAATAATTATTAGAAGTATTTGACAGATAAAGATGATCACATAAACTTGCCCATATTTTTTTGTCACTTTTTTATTAATTAAGGGAGTTACATAACATAACAATTTTGAGCACCTGCCTGACTCTCATAAGGTTCCCCCTTCATAAGTAATTTTACAATGTGCCCATTGTATAAAGAGAAACAAATAACTCTCTCTTTCTTAAATTTGGACTGATCCTTGTTCAGAGAGGATGATAGTCTTACTTGTGACAATTTTTCATAGGGTATATAAGAGAAAGTGCAGCAGGTTCCAGCAAAAACTCTCCAAAACAACTGCCAAAAGCCTGACACTCACAGCTTTCTCGGTGAAAATTGGCTTTTTCTCTGCAATTTGGGAATTCACTGTGCTATTGATGCCTACATTAGACAGAGTGCTGCATATGTTGCTCCTTTTTATCTCATCCCTCATCACACAGCTGTGTTTTAAAGTGATGCCCAGGGAAAAGCAGCATTGCAGGCACTGCCAAAGTAGTCTTGCTTCAGGGCAGTGAAACACAAGTATCCTGTGCCAGGATAACCCCAGGAGAGTAAAGGCCTACAGTACAGAGTGGTCAGAAGGGATGGATGCATTCAAGTAGTTAAGGTAAAGGCTAGAAGTAGAAAAGAGCTTTCTGCCTCTTGTGTATCTGAAAACTCCTTGCAACCTGGTGATGTAGGACAGGCCGTGCTGGGACTGGAAGAATGCTCTGAGTTAATTGGACAGCAGCAGTTATGCAAGCTGCACTGAGGAAGAAAAGTAAAAACTCCAAAGCAGACACTTGAACAAAAAAATTTCTTCAAGCAGTGTTTTGAGGCATGTTGAGTGCCACAAAGGGGGAAATTAATCAAACTGGTATCCTCAAAACCAGATTTTCCCATGGCTGCCTCTTGTCAGAGCAGCTGGCACCTGTGTGCTGAAGGGAATGTTTTCTCAGCAGAAGCTACTTAAATCTAAAGAAACCAAGCTTTTTCTGCAGTTTTAAACTCATTAGTCAGTTATCAAGAATCTGGGATATTTGTAGACTCAACAAAGTGCGATAGATATTTTTTCGCTGTTTGGGAAAGATACTAACCAGTACCTCTGGGTTAGATCCCTCACAGGTAGCAGAGATGTTGTTGGAACGCAAGAATCCTTCCTGGCATTTAATGATTTATAGGATAGTGAGGACCATCCACCCTACTGTCAAAAGCTCACCCCTGCTTGCCCTGTTCTGCTGAGTCTCAGACCTACTGAACAGGATGCAGACCTTTGATTTGATACTCCCTTGCTGCCGTGCCAGGCTTTAGGATGTTCAAGGCATCACAGCACAGCCCCTTCTCAATCCCAGAGGACTGCACACAAGCACTATCCACCTTGCCAGAGAACACCTTTCCCTCAGGTATGCAGGAGCTGAGTCACGGGAGGGATGGGCTGTGCCAGTGCACTGAGCTGGAAACAGATGTAGCATTCAGCTGCTCAGCTGAGGGCGAGCTGTGAGGACGCCTGAACAGAGACTGTCACCTCATAGCAAATAACATTTGACAGCTGCCTTTTCTCTGATGTAAATCATCTTTTCTCAATATTTTCAAAATAATCCATACTTCCAGTGAACAGGGATCATTGCAGTTCCTCTGGCACAGGACTTCTCATATTTTCTCATTTCCTATTGCCTGTTTGTCTGGAAGCTTTTAGCAACTTGAGAAATCGTTCCCATGTAATTCACATCTGTGGAAAGGGCCATGTTGAGAACTACAAAGAGGATACTTTTTTGGGAGAATGGGCTTCAGCCTCAGGTGGAGCCTGCCAGTGGTTGGGTTGAAAGGTGTGTGCACACTCCTCACGCTTACTGCTCTTACTGCACTAGATCTTCATGCACATGGGCTACGTCAATATCGTTTCATCTTTGGCAGGAAAATGTCCCAAGCAGTGTTGGCACAGACAAAAAATATGCTATTTATGGGCTAATTTGTGGGCTACTTTATGAGCAGATCAGAAATGCTCCCCAAAGGGGAATGTAAGAAGAAATTCTTTACTGTGAAGTGGTGAGGCACTGAAAGAGGTTGCATGGAGAATCTGGGGACGTCCCAACCTGTACGTGTTCAAGAACAGCTGGATGGGACTTTGAGCAATCTGGTCCTGCGGAAGCCATCTCTCCCTGACAAGGGGATGGGGGTTGATGAAGGGGGTTGGAACTAGCTGACCTGTAAGTTCCTTCCAACCCAAACCATTCCACGATTCTGTGATAATTTTATCAAAGTGACTGGCTCAGCTGGTGAGTGATGGAGACATTGAGGGGTTCTCTGAAGCCCAGGTACTGTGAGCTTTTTCCCCAGGTACTGTATCTGGGGCAAGCTCAGAGTGCCAGGTAGAATTTGACATTAGCTATCTTGCCAGGGATGCTGTTGCAAGTTAGTATATATAAATGGCCTCGTGAACTTGGCCTTGTGCTCTTTTTCACACTGTCTCAGGAACAAGACAGCTGAAGCACAACAAAAAAGTTCAAGCTGTTACAGTGGCTACCCAAGCTTTCCGAATATAATTTAACAAGATCTGAAATCCACAAGCCAACTGCAGGCTATTCTGCTTCTGGCCCTAAATGCATCATCTTCTGTTAGTTGGTAACTGCTCCCCTAAAATGGTTTAAATTCATCCCAGCTGTCCTGGACTGTTGACAAAGCTCCTGTTATCAGGAAGTAACTATCTGTTTTGAAGGTTGTCGTGGTTTCATTGTGAACCAGACAGAAAAAAACTATCAATTTGGGTTGCCAAAAGAAAAGGAATTTTGTAATCAAGAGCAAAGCAGGTTTAAACTTGAAAAGAACAGACTTTTATTAACTAATACAAAAAGGAAAGAAGGAGAAGGAAAAAAACAACTAACAAACTCTTAGAATTAGAATGAAACCTTTCAAACATTCTTCCTCTATTACCAAAATTCCTCTCACTCTCATTAACAACATACAGAAATTACATTTAGAAACTTTCAGTCAGTTTTTCAATTCTAGAATAGTCTTTCTTCAATTCTTCTAGAGATTGGAGCATCTTTTACTCGCTATGGAACTAAAAACTGAAACAAAACAAGACAAAACAAACTTTTCATGATAACAGCCGCCCGGAAAACATTTATATCAT